>JAAGNO010014651.1:0-12265 GCA_033439905.1 Ceryle rudis
TTTTTTTAAAGACCTGGGGGCTTCAAAGTGAGGTAAAACTCATCAGAAAACGGTCCCAGGTCAAGACTTGTGTAGCTTCCCAGCTTGTGTCGCCCAGCACGGAGGCTGGGACCGTTCCCACTCCTTTTGTGTTCTGTGCTGAGCGATTAAGCTCTCAGCCTCTCCATGGGGCCACGTCCTCCCCGCTCGGCCCAGCCGGGCCAGCTCAGCACCGGGAGCCATGCGGCGGGGAAGCACCAGGGCAAGGGGGATGCCCTGAGCTGCAGGCTCCGGGGAGGAGGAGCTGGAAGGTCTATCCCGGCACAGCTTTCCGAGCCGAGGGGTTGATTTTTCACGGCTGAGGAGCAGCACGTACTCATCCTACACCACCTGGATGCTCTGGTCATACACCTACCACCGTGTTTGAACCTCCGGCTCAGAAAGCCCCTGGGTCCCAGCTGGACACCCAAGCAGCTTGTCCCAGGATGCCCAGACCTCACCGACACATGCTATTCTGCTGAGCGGGCAGGGAGTGAGAGCCAGGCAAGGACAGACGGGGTGGTGGGGAATCAAGGTGTTGTGATGGCCGGGAAATTAAACTGCAACCTCATCCGGATGCAACAAAGCCACTTTAATTCTAACTGGGCACAACCGCTGCCCTGTACCAGCACAGTGCAAGTCCTGCAGAAAGCAGAACGAACAGAGAACGGCAAGGCTGAAGGGCTACAGCTGCCTACCTCTCCTGGCTTTCTGAGCCCCTTCCCCTGTCCAGTCCCACTCAGCTCTATATAGCTGTGTCTGCAGCAGTAACGGCAGGCAGGCTGCAGTTAGCCCCTGGGGAGACGAGGTTAAATATTGATGTAATGCTTGCCGAGAACTTAAAATGAAGTCTATCAAGGAAGGCACTTTTTTCAAGCTATGCTTGGTTAAGGGGACCCACACAGAACCTATGAGAAAGACTTGTTTTGGTTTGGTTTTTAATTTAAATGAAAAAAAAAAAAAAAAACCAAAACACCAAAAACCTATAAAGTGATGGTAAAGTAAAAGATGGAAGAATGAATTGTTGCTCTGGCCTCTACAATAATTTTTGCCTTTGCATAACAGAAAACCCTGAAGCGACCACGTGTAAAAGAAATCCCCAGGTTTTTAAGAGTCTTACTTTTTTTGATTTCATAACTCATGACGCAGCAGTGGTGATCAGCGGCAGTGCTGCGGCCCTGCAGCTCCAAACGATGGAAGCCAGAGCTGCGGTTTCTTACCCTCATTAAAATGGAAACCCCAACCTGAAACAATCAAAGTCAAGGGCTAGCAGAGTTGGCCTACTGTGGAGATAATGGGATCATAAGACAAAATATTTTGCATTTTAAAAGATGAAAGCCATTGTTATTTTCCTAGTGCTTCATCATTGTGTATTGTGTTGGTAACTGTTTCTAACTATGTTTCCCCCCCACACTATGTTTTTCTGTTCTCTGACTATACAAAACTGACTTACAAACCTAAGTTCTCTTGAATAAGCAAATCATTCAAAAATAAATAATTGGTTCTATTTTTATGTAGATGTAGTTACATAATTCTCACCAAAAAAAAAATCTGAAATACAGATTAATTCTTTACTCCTGTTATGAAATGTAAAAAATATGGATCTGCTGATCTCATGAAGTTTTTAAGAGAATTAATATCAAAACTTCTGACACAATAGTGAAAACTGAACTGGTGTTTTAACTGGAATAAATGCCTTGAGACCATATGGATACAAATGCAGTTTGCAGTTCTTATGTTGCAATAGGTAGATATTCCATCCATTGAAATGTGACCTGTTAATCACTAGTTTTGCAACACTCAGAAATGTGTTAAACAAATGCCGAGCCTTCCTATTATGAGCTGTCCTGCCAGACAACTTGTGGTGGGCAAGTAAAGACTTTTATCACCCTATTGTTATTATTAAGCACATCTGCAGCAGCAAGCTTGGATTTCTCTTTTGTGAGAATCTTTACAGTATTAGATATTTTTCAGAAAAATGTTCTCATAGAGTCACTCATTTGAGCCACTTCTCCACAGCATCAAAAAACGGTTTCTCATTTAGCCATTTGTTAATACCAAGAGTTTCAATTTTAAAAGGAAATTCTGATTGACTAAAATATTTTCAGGAATTGAGACCATCACTGGTATTTTTGTTTCTTCACGTATTACTTCATTGGTATCTTTGAACTATGCTGAAAACTTTTGCTTAACTGGCAAACACTTGTGCAAGCAGACCTCTTGAGTAAAACAACAGTATCAAAGAGCAAGGCAGAGGACCCTCTTGCAGAGTTTTTGGAAGGCGAAACTGTCAAAAATGTTTTGATTTTGCAAAGGAAATACGGTCTGGTCCTTTCTCTATTCTCCCTACCCTTCTTCTTTCCACGCATGGTTCACTTCATGTGGCTTGTAATACCTGCACTTTCTAGTGGTATTTTTTACCCACCTTTTCAAGATGGAAATTCTAGGCTCTAACAGGAATTCGCTCTAATCTAGTAGGAATCTAACAATTTCTGATAAGAATTTTGATGCTGTTATGCTGTTGCGGAAGTTGCAAACTGGGATGCGCTATTCATAGCTTCTTCCCTGTGCCATTATACAATCAATGCACATCTTCCGCTGCTCAGGGACACTGCATATTAGGTAAGCATTATGCCGAGTGTATTTTAGCTTCTTTATATAAGATGATAACGTATTCAGTGATTTTTCCAAAGTGCAGT
This sequence comes from Ceryle rudis, assembly GCA_033439905.1. NCBI lineage: Eukaryota > Metazoa > Chordata > Aves > Coraciiformes > Cerylidae > Ceryle > Ceryle rudis. Next base: position 2,718 of record JAAGNO010014651.1, read on the forward strand.
TGCAAAAATCTAAATAAGTTAGGGCAACACTTCTATTTTCTCTGTGGAAGATAACGTTTAGTGTGTGGAACATGTGTAATTGTTATTACTTAAGGTAAAATAAATCAGAAACCTCAATGTATGTAATCTACACTCCTCTGATCTATTCAGTGGGCTGACACGAAGGGCTGAGCTAGCTATATGGGTCCCTTAGGATCCTCAGATGGAACAGAGATTTTTTTATGTTGCTCTAATTTACTCTTAGAGACAGTTTGGCCTCCTGCCAGTCTAGGATAGAAAGAAGAGGGAGGTGATCATCTCTTTCCCTGCCTTCCCTCATCCATGCAATGTTGCATGGCCCCAGCTGTGCTGAATTAATGCCTGGGACAGCTTATGATTTCAAGCCTTTTTTCCTCCCATGAAAGATTTTAGAAGAGAAAGTAGTTCTACCTGGGAGCTGGCTGCAAAGATTGAAACACCTAGAGAATTAACGGGATCAGATCTCCCGGGGAGAAGCCAGATTTACAAAGAGGTTGTGCTATGGATGTGAGATGTTAGCTACATATCATCTCCCTTAGTTGCTCAGGTATTCTGGAGGTGTTCTGGAGTCTTGAGCGTTGTGATGGTGCTGTGAGGTGTCTCTCTTCGTACTGTCAGGATAATCTCACCCTCTGAGGCCAGCAGCAGGAGCAGCCCTGATAACATACTTCTCAAAGTGGCTAAAGTGAGGTGGGAACTGGGAGCCTACCCCTGAAGAAGATCTAATTTTCCTGAGGAGTTCTTGCTAATACAGATTATAGAAAGAGCTCAGTGGGGACTTTGTCAGGAGAGCCCCAAGGAGAGCCCAGTCCCTCTGACGAGGAGTGTGCATGCAGAAGAGGAAGCAAGAGTTTCATGGAACAAGATTTGTCAATGTCTAGATAAGCAAGTAGCTTGGTGCAGCTTGGTAGGATGAAATGGCTGTAAGGACCAAACATCTGCATCACACCAACATCAGCTTCCAGATGCCTCTTGGTTTGGGAATGTCTAGCCCCAGGCTGGTCCTGCAGACTGCCTGACAGTAGTCAGCTGGAGCACCTTGGACACACTCCTGTGGTGCACTGGTTGGGTTAGTTTCACCCGAATGAAAAATCAGTTCTCACACTCGGAAACTGCTCCACGCTGTGTACCAAAGCACAGCACAGGGGGAGAGTCAGGAGATTAATTTCAGAACTCCGCTCCTTGTTTAGACCGAGAGTGGTGTAGATGCAGTCGGAGATGGTTCCCTGTTTCTACTGACATTGCACCATATAATATTTTACACTTTAAAAGGTTCCCCTTAATTCAGTGGGATTACTCAGGATTTAAAGCATGATTCACTGTTGTAAAATATAAGACATATGGATTGTTTCCCTTGCCAAATGCAAAATTTTTGTTTCAAGAATTCTAAAATGGCTTTTCTTTACACAATCTCTGTGGCTTCTGAAGCGCACAAGGTACGCTGCATCATTTCTAGATGCGAGCTGCAATGAATAGAGGGGTGAAGGATTCTGAAGAAACTCATATACATGATGCTACGCTGGCAGAAAACTATCCCGACTGGGAAGTGCCTCATGAGGTGCCACAGCCGAAAGAGCTGCTGTGATTACTGGGTACACAGAAAGGAACATGTAAGGAAGGAGACAGAGGTTGTACTGTCTCTCTGCTTGGCACTGGTGATGTGACTACTACTAAAGTAGTCCCTTTCAATTATCTGCATTTCAAGAAGGATGATGATAAATTGGAGGGACTACAGAGAGGAGTACTGATAATGATGAAAGGACTGGAAAATGCCTTATTTTTAAAGACGGCGATCTGTTTAACTTACCAATGAAGTAACTCGTCCCTCTGGAAGAACCAGCGGGTGGGAAAGGAGCTAGCAGAAGAGTCCTCAGTGTGTCACACAAACATAGGGAGATGTACAGCTTGAAGTTACAAAGTAGCAGGGTTTTAAGGACAGAAAAAATTGACCAGTGAAACCACTGGTGTGGGTATCCTGTAACTGGGGTCTTAAATAAGCATGGCTAGTGAGTCTCAAAAGGCACGAAGTCCTATGGCTGATGTTATGATCTTATGTGCTCAAACTACTGCAGTGGTGCTTTCTAGCCTGAAAATCTTCAAACACAGGCCTTTGAGAAGCAAAAGACCAGGTGGCTATTTACCTATTGGTGGATTTAGTACAAATTTCCATGAAAACTCTATATCCTGACAACAGAGAAGTTTTAGTTTACCTTCCCCATTTGCAAATGCATTATTTCTACAGGTGCATGCAACATGACTGTCTTCCTATTTTTAAGAGGAACAGCTTTTTATAAAAAAACCCACATTTGCTCTGAAGTTTTGGGTTGGGTTTGGGGCTGGGTTTTTTCATATTTTCCACATTTTCTCAAGGACCTTATCTGAGAAAGAAGAAATAAAGAAAAAATGTGATATCCAAACCCTTTGTTCTAGCAGTAAACCAAACTACTATAACGGTAATCAGTCAGACCTGCTTTTCAGTCTTATTTTTCATGTGGCTGTAATTGACTACATACAGTTTGCAGCCTGTATTCAGAAGGTACAGTGCTTTACGTGGACATGAATAAAAACACATGTAAGGAAGAAGAAACTCAGCTAATTTTTTTATGATTAAATTTAAAATAGAGTACTACTAAATGTTTAAAAGACAGTATTATAGTATTCAAAATACTGTAAAAATTATTATTTAAAATTTTGAAATTAACTTCATAATTCCATGCTTTGGCTAGCTGTATTTTAAAACTCTGTATTTAAATTAAGACATTGAAGTACCAAACCTCTTTTCAGTCTCTGTCTTATTCCCCTTGAAATCATCAGTAGTTTTGCCACTACTTCAGTGGCAGTATAATAAGGCCCTTCATTTTCAATACCTTATAACTACTGGAAAAACAGTGGATACAATAGGGATGAATGCACCTCCAACAAGTGATTTTTTTTTTTTTTGTACTATTGCAGTTCCTAAATAACATAGTAAGTCACCTGAAAGACTAGGAGCTGATGGAGAAACAGGTTCAGTAAATGAGTAGAAATCTCCATTACAACAAAAATAATTCCTTAATTCTTTACTGTCCTCACTCTCTAAATCAAGTATTCATACTTCATCTGTCAGTGCTGCTGAGAACTAACTTCCTTCCTTCCTTCCTTCCTTCCTTCCTTCCTTCCTTCCTTCCTTCCTTCCTTCCTTCCTTCCTTCCTTCCTTCTTGAAAATAAAAGAACAAAAGAACTTAGTGCAGAAAATGCAAAACAATGTAATCTGTTGTGTTCTCTTAATATAGACCTTCTTTATCAAGAAAGAAAGAAAAAAGCCACCAGCCTACACAAAGCAAATTACACAGAGGAATCATAAGCAACTGCAGCTTGTGAAAATATTGCCAGTCACAGATTTACCATGGCGCAAAGTAGAGGAAGCTATAGTCTGAAGCTCAAGCTGTCAAATCTGATTTTGGAAATCTCAGATTGTGTAGTTAAAGCTAGCCACATTAGGAAGATAGTCAAGGGTGATGGCTGAGGGGCATACAGGAGCTACCTCCTTGGTTTTTTTAAGGACCCTAACCATCTAATGTTAACTAACTTATATATTACAATTTTAACTCCGTCAACCATGAAAGACTGGAGAAAACTTAACTGAGATATGCAAGATAAGACCAGAATACTCACAAATATACTAAAAGTGGAACTGAAAGTACCCTTGGGTATATAGTGATTACACTTGTAATGATTATTTTCTTTTCTCTGTTTTTTTTTTTTTTTTTTTAAGGAAAATGTTGAATCAAAAATAACCATTGTATATATTGTAAAAAAAAAATGCTTTTGAAAGAAATGTTAGATGGAAAATCAACATTTTTATAGGAGTTGTAGGGTAACACTAATTGCAATGTTTTCCGTTTCTATAGGTTAACAAACTTAGATTGAGCCCTCTGTGATTAAAGGCAGTATCTTTACATACTTACTGGGGCAAATCTGTATGTTTATTCACTTGCTTCCCTATGAGAACTTGAAGGGGCCTAATACTGAAATTACCCTGAGGCAAAAATACTTAAATCAATATGCAACATACAAAGGGTTTTTTTGCAACACAGGGATGCTATCAGGTTGAAAAGATAGCAACTAAAATAGCATCTAATTGCAGCACTAAGTGTTCACAGAATCAGCTTCAAGTTTAGGGTGAGACCAAGCTGACTGCTCTGTAACCTTCCAGACAGAGAAAACACTGATTAGGGTTTTACTAAGTCTTAGGGACTCTCAGCTCTAGAAATCTGTCCCTCCAGATGAACTTGGACTAAATTGGGAGTAAGAGCAGCTGCAGTATTTTCAGATATCACACAATTTCTGTAACAGTCTCCATTTTCACTCGTCAATGTTTATATTTACTATTGTAAGAGTAATGAGTAGCCCAGCTAGAAAGATTTATCTGCGAGCTAAGGGCCACGTGAGCATTTGCAACTGGAGTGTGGTCACTAAGTAGAATATAATTACTTTTTATCTCTTTCCTTTGCTCAGTGCCAGGAGAAGCTAACCAGCTTGCCTTCCATAAGGGCGAGTTTCTGTGGAAGCTTCCCGATTGCTTGCAAAGGCAGACTGCCTGGATATTTCTGGTAGGGTATACGTTAACTTTGGTTCTTAGCTTCTTTTACCAAGTCTACAACTGCTGTAAGACAGCAAAGCAATCATCGGATTTAGCAACCAAAACAAAGCCATGAAATGACTTACTTCTCAGGAATATTTGAGGGCTCACAGCCATAAATATGTATTTATGCATATGTACTTGCACACATCAAAACCCACGTAGACACAATATACAAACATGCTTCATTTGAAAACCCACACCTCGGGCCTGACACATTAGCCTTTACCCTCACAAAGAGTCCGGCTGAATTCAATGGGGCCGATGTGCCAACTGTCCTTGACTGCCACCTGTCATTTCAAAGAGAAAGGCTTTGTTTTTTCAGTTGCATTGCGAGATTTCTGTTGTTTAGTGATATACTAGAACTCTTATTAACAACCATCCAGTCACGGCCACATACTCTACTCCTCAGCAGTAATCAGATCTTGAAGCCTGGGATTAATCTGTGTTCTGTTCCTGATCTATCCAAACTCAGGAGCAGAGCAACAGTCATTTCTTTATGCTTTTCCTTCATTTTGAGGGTACCAAATGCATTTTATCTCAAGATTTCTGTTTTTCTCAGAAGATGCCACAGCGACAGAACTGTAAAGAAGCAATTTCCCTTTTTTATTTCTAAAAATTAAAAAAAAATATTAAAATTCACGTTATCTTCTGCTTACTTGCTTGCTTTTCTTAAAAGAACCCACATCATCTTTTACATTATTTTTAATATTATTTTTACATTGTTATGTAAAGGGTGTCCAGAAGAAGTGCAATGCAGCAGAGATCCATCAAAGCCAATGGAGTTTTTTCTATTTACAGCAGCCCAGGGGCTCATCCCCAATTTCTTTCTGCGGAAGAACATGCAAAGCAGACTTCAGACATTTATTATGAAGTGGTGGGCAGGTTGCAGGCTTGATGTACTCTTTAGAGATGGTCCCAGACTATGAAAGAATGACCAAGAGAAGAAAGGGCATCTTGTCGGTGATACCAAATTTGCTTTTCCCCCTTTAAACTCAATTTTTCACATTTTTTTTTTACAGTGGATGTAAGCACCTCGCTGTCAGGATTGTATTATTCCTAAAATGGGTTGCTAATACTTAACAAAAATGGAGTCACATAAAAATGCTTATCATTATCTTGAACATTAGTACCCCTTTAAAGAGTGTATTTACATGACCCAACAACAGATCAGTTAAGTACTTTCAGAGTGCTTTACTTATATTTGGCAGAACAATTTCCTTGCTGAAGTACACCAATGAGTAGGAGAGATTGCAGCCAACAAAGACATTAGAAAGAAATGTTTTGGGAATGTTTTTCTGGTAGGATTTGGAAAGAAAAAAAATCTTCTGTTCCAAATTCAAAGACCTTACTTAACTTAAGCACACCAGCTGCCTTTCTGTTTGAAGCGACAAGCCTCTATAGTCGTGAAAGAGTGTCAGCTTGAAAAGGGAAACACTATTAAAGTCCAGTGGGTTCCAAAATCTCTGTATAGACTTTCCTCTAGTTTCTGAAAGTTTTAAGGTGGAGTTTTGGCTTTATTAACATTCATGGTAAAATTAGTAATATAGATGTGGGTTTTTTTTCTATTATTAATGAAAGTTGGCACATTAGGGAACGTGTGAGATTTCTTTCCACAAAAACAAAACAAAACAAAACAAAAAACCAATCAACAAAGAAAATAGCTTAATAAATGTACTTACTACAATAAAACTAGAGCCACATGACCATAAATCATAAGAAATGAGCACTTTTTTTCCTCAAATGGCAGACAAAGTCACTATTAATGTAAAATGTGACATGTGAGCAAATTTTGCCAGTGAAGTATTTAAAAGTATTTTCATTTGTATTTACATTTTTGTTTACATTTATGGTTTAGGATTTTCTTTTCCTTCTCTAGTTAGGAATCTCTAAGCTCAGTAGGGCCAAACCCTTTGATTTCCTTTGTGAGTAGGACATATAATTGCTGAATAATTTATATTGTACTCATAAGATAATTCATAAGTGCTGGTGCTTCTCACCCCCCTAAATCTGAATGCTTTCTATATTAATAATGCATTCATCCTCCTGATCCTCTGTGAAATAAGATGAGGATATTAACTTACAGATAAAGTGTCAAATGCATAAAGCAATAGATTTTGACTACAGTTACAACAACCCAGTCTTGGTCAGGACATTTTGAGGGTAACTCATTAAGTTTAAAGCAGGGCCCATGTGGTGTGAATCTGTAGGTAGTTACTGTGGGTGCTGATGGCATGAGCGGCTGTTGGGGAGCAACTTATAGAAGTATAGAATCAGCTCACTCATAGGGATGAGATCTTTACTCCTTCACAACGATAATTTGGATTTTAGTGGCACTACCTATCTACCTGCATGGGGAACAAGCAAAGAAATTGAGCTGGTGTGGGATGAAGTAGATAGGATGGGGGTGATTGCTGATATGCCAGTGGGCAGGACTGGGATTCAGGAGGACCTAGGCAGGTTGGAGAAATGGGCCAACAGGAGGAATATGAAGTTCAATGGAGGTAAAAGCAAAGCCCTGTCCCAGAACTGGAGTAAGCCCTTGCAGCAGAAACCAGAGAGGCGTGAGAAAGTCAACAGCAGACAGGAATGGGGTCTGGCAAGGGTGCTCAGAAGGCTGGAGCCCACCTCATTGGAGTTGAGGACTGGGCATATGGCATTGGTTCAGCTCGGAGAAGGGGCAACCCTGTGACTCCCTGCAAATACCTGTTGGGAGAGGAGGGAAAAAACAGTGTCCCAACCTTGCATTTGGCCCTGTGCTGGGCAGGGGCTGCAACAGACAAAATCCCCTTTCCACTCAAATTTGTGTCAGTCAGTGATTCCAAGTTCACAGGCTGACTCTGCTGGAGCGCAGGGAACGAGGCAAGAGAAGCACCTCTGTTACAACAGGATATGCTCATGAGCCTACTTTCTGACACTCTTATTAATAAATGGGAAAATGTTTGTTTTACTTTGCCCTAAGAGTCTGCTGAAAGGCAAAACCATCCTACACATGCCATAGGGGAAAGCAGGAGTTCAACACTTCCAACGACAATAAAAAATGAGAATGTTTGTTTAGAAATCTGAGCACGATTTTAATGGCCTACTATTAATCAGACAGGTTTGAAAATGATGGTCAAATTATAAATAGAGCTGAGAGGCACAGCATACAAAAATACAGTTGTATTTGCATTATGAATTTTATATAAATAGAGGGGGAAAAAAAAACGCTGATTTTTTTCAGGCTTGAATTCCAGCCATTCAGTTAATGTGAAACCTGTTCTTTCCCTTGTTATTTCTCATTCCTGAGCCTGTGAAACCCGAGCTGGGACCAGGCAACTCTCTCTCTCCACTGCTGGCTGCTCCCTCTCCAGCCTTTACAGCCCTGGAACTGCTAATTTGCTTTGCTTAAGAGAGATCAAGAACAGGTTCAATGTTTCTAATTGCAATCTGCCCCCTTCCATGCTAAAACCTAGTGCAAGATCATTAACAGGTGGGTTCCTGTGGAGGTATTTGGGTCTAGCATGGTCACAGCTGCCTGGATGAATATCTTACTTGGTTAAACTTTAAAGTGTTTTCCAGCCTATGCTTGCCTGCGAGCAAACTGCAACAGCTCAGATCCCCTGGTAGTTTGCAGACAGTTACCTTGGCTGGCAGTAAGACCCTTATTTTCGTCTGCGGTTGCTGTCCTGTGCAACCCTTTACGCCAGCTGAATTCGCAACCTGCTTGTTACTTAATCAGCCTCTGAAGAAACAAGCATGGAAAAGATTTCTTTTTTCTTCTGGAACTCTCTTTTCACTAAGTTTTAGATGCTATCTGTTAAAGAAAATTTATCAGGCACGGTATGAGCTGTGCTGCCTACTTAATCCTTCCTATCTCTCCTCTGACTTGCCTTTTCCTCCTCGTCTCTCTCTGCTACGACTGATATAATATTTTCCGCTCCTCTGTTCTTCCTAAGGTGCCTTGACTTTTGCATGTTTATTCACCAAGCTGTACCAGCATGTCCCCTTTACAAATGAAGCACCATGTCATATTGTTCCTGAAATGACTTAGAGTTTACCTAGCTTATGCTGTAGCTGTAAGAGTCAGTAATGCTGCCATAGGTGCCCTGGACACCAGCAGCCTTGCAGGCGCTGGGCAGCCCTGGAGAAAGCCCTTGGTGTGCCCTGGTTTCCATCCAGGAGTTCAGCTGTGGCTAGCAGCTAGTACTGGGCTTCTCATTTCTGGGTGAAACGTTTGACACCTGACACCAGTGGATGTTATTGCTTTGACTGTGTGTTTTCCATGACTCAGTACTGGGGCCTGTTCTCTTTAATATATCTTTATCAATGATCTGGGTGAGGGGATCAAGTGCACCCTCAGTAAGTTTGCAGATGATACGAAGCTGGGATGGAGCGTAGATACACATGAGAGTAGGGAGGCTCTTCAGAGGGTTCTCGACAGGCTGGATTGACGGGCCAAGGCCAGTGGTATGAGGTTGAACAAGGCCAAGTGCCAGGCCCTGTACTTGGGTCACAATAACCCCAGGCAACACTACAGGCTTGGGGAAGAGTGGCTGGAAAGCTGATCAGTGGAAAAGGGACCTGGGGTTATAGATTGATAGCCACCTAAACATGAGCCAGCAGTGTGCCCAGGTGGCCAAGAAGGCCAATGGCATCCTGGTCTGTACCAGGAATACTGGGGCCAGCAAGACTAGGAAAGTGATTGTGCCCCTGTACTCAGCACTGGTGAGACCACACCTTGAATACTGTGTTCAGTTTTTGAACCCTCACTACAAAAAGGACATTGAGGTGCTGGAGCGTGCCCAAAGGAGGGCAATGAAGCTGGTCTGGAGAACAAGTCTTGTGAGGAGCAGCTAAGGCAACTGGGGTTATTTAGCCGGGAGAAAAAGGAGGCTCAGGGGAGACCTTATCGCTCTCTACAACTGC
>JAAGNO010014651.1:13581-32168 GCA_033439905.1 Ceryle rudis
AGCTATTGTGCTATATTTAATATTATTAATAATAAAAAAGGTTATAAAATGGGGGGAGACTGTGTATGGGTGGCAAAACCGGGCACCAGGTAAATGTGCAGAGCAAGAATATGCTTATTAAATAGGCAACAGAGAATTATAGGAAACTGGTTCAGTTTACATTCCAGTATATTGTGGGACTGTTTACAGGGCCCAGAAGAACTTCCTGAGCATTAACACATGGAGTATGAGACACAGAGGTGGTAGAATCTATATAAAGGTGAATAGACATGTAAAACCAGAATAACTTGTTAGCATTTACATTGTTGCTGCCTTTAGGCTATGGCAACTATTTCACCCACCTTTTAGAAATTCATTCAGCACTTTTTTTTTTCAGTGGGGGGGATTAAAAGACAGCACTTTTTAAGGTCAGGGAACAACGGCGATGATAAACGAAGCTGATCTTATGCTATTCTTTCAGAATGGTCAGAAGGATACATAGAAGTACAGGAAAAGGTACTGTTACTAATAATGGATTATGAAAGGAGGAGAGGAAGGTCAGGTTTATGTTCTTTTTTCCTTCTCTTTAATTGTAAAGTTCAGATGACATATCTCTGGATCCATACATTTATGTCACAGTAGAAATTCAGCTCTTATCACCCTTTCCTAGGCAACTCCTCAGAGTCTCCAGACTTCTAGACAAAGAAGAAGAGAACAAAATTGACAGCAGCAAAATCTATGCAAATAAATCCTGAGTAATGAGAAGGAAGATGAGTTTTATTCACACTGTTTGGTTTTGACTTTTAACTCAAGTACTGAAAAACACTCAGGAGAAAATTTATCTCTCTGTCTTCCTTCAGGGCAGAAAAAGTTCAAAGTGAACATGTGAGGTCTCCGATGACTCCTCAAGCAAGGTTATGAGAGAATTAGCCTTCCTAGTAGCTTAAAGGTGAATAAACAAGAAGAAAATCCCTTCCTCTTACACATTTTATCATGCATTTAACCTTCTTCAGAAATTACTGAGAAACATGCCAACTAATAGTTTATCTTTTAGAACATTCTTATCAAGATTGTTGTATTTGTTGTTGTTGTTGTTGTTGTTTTTAACAAATAGAGAATTGGATGGGCATTCATCCATCTTTTTTTTATTACTTTTTTTCCCACATGAGGGACTGCTCTACATTTCCACAAGCCATAACAAATGGTCCCATTTGCTGTGGGATTTGCTCTCAGCTGGGACACAGGCTGTGGTATGTCTTTACTACCAAAAATATGTCTGTTTTAAAGCAGGGGAATCAGTATGCATTACTATCCTGAACTAAAATCCCAGTAGTGTCAAATGCAGTTTTTACTACGTGGTACCTCAGCAAGGCCAGTACTGAGCTTTACAACAAGAGGTGATTTTACCCAAGTATTTTTAGGATGAAATCAAAAAAGATTTGTTTCTTTGAGGGTCCTGGAGGGGAGGAAGGGAAGGGAGGGAAGAAAAAAAGAAAGAAAAAAATCTCTTTTAGTTATAACAATAAAACAACCCTCTTTTTGGGGGGAGTGGTGGGATCCAAGGTATATCAGAAACAGAGGGAGAAAAAAGATAAGTCTGTTGACTCATCCTGCACACAACTGCATTTTGACTTTCATGATGTGTACCCATTGAACGGATTCTGTAATTTTAAAATAAGGCCAGCTTTTCAGCAAGTGTGCATCTGCAGTCCACAGAGCTGTGGTACTTCTAGTAGTGGAAATCCTGACCATTTAAACTTTTGCCTTTGTCTATCCATGTCCTTTTAGCTGTCTATGGAAACATAACCAAATTAATATTTTTATAGCATTGGATTACTGCTTATATTGACATACTCCAAGAAAGCTTACCAGCTACTAGAACTTAGTCTATACCTGAAGGGACACACCTATGAAATTAAAATGGCAGACCCTGTTGCTGGAGGTGTTCCTTGCGCCACAGATAGGATTCTGTTTCCAGTATACTTAAATCAGCTCTCCAAACCAAGATGTGTTTATAAAAGGCACACATTTTTTCTTGAACAACTGCACCTATATTTGCATTTTGCTAGCGGTATCAGTTGAAGAAGGTAAAATAACAAAATGCTTTCACAGAAGCAAGAAAACTTCTTGCTTCAGTCTTAAAGCAAAGCCTCCATAAAACTTTTAAACTTGAACAAAGAAAAGAAGAGAAATGGGCTATTAGTGATATCTGAGTTTGGTTGCTGTCATGTAAGTCATGTAAAAAGAAATTACACCTACTCAGGGTGGAACGGTGATTCAGATCTTTCACCTTTAAGTTGAAGAGCCTCTAAAATGAAACTTGGTTCTGTTTCTAAGTGGATGTGTGTGGGAGACTGACATTAACACCTTACACTTAGAAACTATTCTCTTGGTCCCTTTTCACAGCTGACTAAACACAAACAGTGCTAGTTTAACAAAGAACCACAGACGGCAGGACTGATTATAGCCCACGCTGAATGAGGAGTTGGATTCAACAGGGTAAATGAAGGTCAGATTAATCATGGAACATATTTCCCCTACCCACCGAAGACCTTACATTATGTTATACATGTCATTGTGCTACATTTCTAGAACATCAGCCCAAAGGCCGGGTTCCCCACCAGCCTCATTAACCCTTGGAACAGACTCTGCTGACTTTGAGGTCCATACCCATGCCACCTCTACTGCATAAGCGGTCAGTGTAAAAATAATACTAAAAGAGCAAGAGAGCAGCACAATTTTAAAGGTGTCAGTATCTCTTTCTTAGCTACACTGCAGAGCCTTATTAACCACAACATGAAAGAGTCCTTTATTTAACAGGTCAGGTGTATACTTGTAAAAGATCACTTGACAGTTACCTTTGATAGCTTTTCTAGTAATTTAGGGCATCTAATTTGGGCTCCAAGTCAGAAATAGAGACTAGCTTAAATCTCTAATTTCCCTGCTCCAGTTTTGCTTTAAGATAACTCTATCTATTCCACTACATTGTTTCCCAATTACTCTATGAGGTTTGACTGCATTTAAGGAGATAAGGACCCCAGGAAAACCTCTTGACATTTAAGACTTTAAGCCAGATATTTTTATTAAGATCTTTCTCACACTGTGAATATTAAGTATTTATAGCCGTGCTGGGCCAAGAAGGTGGCAACTCTCAGGTGCTTCAGCTCAGTTGTTTCTATAAAGTTGGCAGACCTTCCGACTGTTTTCATCACAGCATAACTCCATTCACTTAACATGATATGGAAAAAAAAAAACAACCTCTAAGTTGCCATTATAACTCTACCTCTCCCTCTTCCAAATCTGGCTGAAAACTCTTGGAAATCAGGATAATATACCTGAAAGCAGCCAAGGGGTGCATGCCTCCATGCCACAGTGGTATGCCCTGCAGAACCTCTCACAGGACCAGAGAAAACAACTGCTGCAGAGGGGGAGACGCCTCCTGATACTACTTCCAGCCTTTGATATCTTTGTCTGACTCTGCACAGTTCAGGGGAGATACTTCTACATGTTTTCTTGGCAGGCATTTTGTGTATATTGCCCATTTAAATCAGAAATGGAAACTTATCTTCAGGCTAACAAATGTAGGGCAAGTTTGAGGAAAACGGTTGGAAGCCTCTGACATGACCATTATAAAGGCTTTTAAAGTAGTTCCTGAAGTTTCTTTGGTTTGGCCTAAAATCATCACAGATTAAGTGTATTATAAAGAGTTCATGGATGACCACAATCAAGATTTATATTATTAATGAGAAAAATAACACAAAATTCAGGATTTCCAGCATGCATTTTGGAGCTGGTCTTTTGGAAGTACTTGCCTAGGAGAAGAGAAAGGGAAGAGAAAGAGGCCAGAGAAAAGAAAACTTCTGCTTGTGCAGAATGTTGACCATAGCCAGCTTTCAAATGAGGATGGTTTAAGGTGCATGAAGAGACAGGAGTCAGGTTTGTAGCCACAATAAGAGAGATTTAAAAGAATAAGAAAAGTGAGAACACAATAGCTCTCTCCAACAGTAGGCAGACAAAAGAAAAAAAAAAGAAAAAATACAAGGAAGATAAGTGGGATGTGTCACAGGTAAAAACAATGATTATGAGAAGTCAGGGAGACTATTAGTTGGCAGAATTGCAGAATTTTCTAGGACAATTATGCTTTGCAACATCCTTTCTGTGGCTGTAGGCATTTCCTGCTTTGGCTGCAGTTTACTCAGATGTGTAATGGAAAGAGGAAAAGATATTCAATGAAGTTAAATGCAGTCTTGTGAAAAACGTGAATGTATGTATGCATAAAGCATGAACTGCTTCTAAAGTCCAATGGAAAATGCATAAATTCAGGAAATGGTGTAAACCGGCATAACTCTATTTGATGGTAATATAGCCATTTACCTTAGGTGAGTATTTGGCTATTTTTTGCTCCTGTGCCAAGACTTTCACAGTTTCAGGGTGATTTTATTAATATACTGCTAGCTATTTATTGAACCACACATGGCAGGGTTTAAGTACTTCCTCAGAGATGCTGGAAGTCCTGAGCTGACACTGGAAACAATGTACCTTGCAAGCTTTCAGAAATAGCCAGAACATATTTTACACTGTAGAAGACCAGACCCTTTTTGTTCATCTTAAATGAAATTGATGTCTTGCGTTTTATTTGATAGCTTCACATGTAGTGACCTTGATGCATTAAAGTGCAAAATTACTATTTTTAGAAATACTAAGAAATTACTTCTTAAATGTAGTTAATTTAATTTAATTAGTAATTAAAATAAATGTAATTTAATTTTTATAAAAATTGAGAAATATTATGTAAAGATGAGAGTACTAGAAATTATATGTGGAAAAAATTTTTGAGGAATATAAGCCCCTTTGAGCAAGGACTTCTATTTTTATTTGAGAAACACCTAGCACGCTTAGGCCTGGCTCTGTGGCTTCAGCATTTACCTGTTTTCACCACACAAATAATGAAATATGATGTGTGTGTTCACATATGAAACATCTTAAACCAGTATCTAATTTAGATGATAAAAGTAAATCCATGTGAATGAATGGAACTAGCTATGTATTTTTGAACACTAATGGAGCAGAACAATTAGGGAAGGAGATATTGACAACCCTCTGAAGTTCTTAATTCTCAGGTACCTACAGGCAGGGCACATACTGTGGCATGAAGGGATGACTGTGGGAAACTCTTGATCTGCTGTCAAGCCAGGACACTCCTCCTGGACCTTCCTAGAATGGAGTGAAGGAGGAAACTGGAATAAGGTGATATCAGTCCCTATCAGTCCCCACCTACTCAGCATTTATAGGAAAGCTAATTTCCCAGAAGACAGAGTTTTATCTGAGTTTGCAACACTAACTTAGAACCACATCATGATTTAATTAAAAAGTCTGTCCTACATGGAATTAGTATGGAAAGGATTGAAACCTGGGTCACTGATAGATGCAGAATGGAGCTCTTATTAGGAACATTGTGGTGGGTTGACCCTGGCTGGACAGCAGGTGCCCACCAAAGCTGTGCTATCACTCCCCTCCTCAGCTGGACAGAGGAGAGAAAATACAACAAAAGGCATGTGGGTTGAGATAAGGACAGGGAGAGATCATCCACCAGTTACCATCATGGGCAAAACTGACTCGACTTGGGGAAATTTGTTTAATCTATTACCCATCAAATCAGAATAGGGTAATAAGAAATAAAAAATAAGTCTTAAAACACCTTCCCACACTCCTTCTTCCTGGGATTAACTTCAAATTTTCTCTACCTTCTCCCTGCCAGTGATGCAGGGGGACAGAGAATGGGGGGCTGCAGTCAGTTGATTACACATTGTCTCTGTTGCTCTTTCCTCCTCAAGAGGAGGACTCCTCACACTTTTCCCCATCTCCAGCATAGTGTTCCTTCAAAGGGAGACAGTCCTCTATGAACTGCTTCAGTGTGAGTTTTTCTCACGTGCTACAGTTCTTCACAAACCACTCCAGTGTGGGTCCCTTCCACAGAATGTAGTCCTTCAGGAACAGATTGCTGCAATGTGGGCTCCCTGTGAGGTCACAAGTCCTGCCAGTAAACCTGCTCCAGCATGGGCTCCTCTCTCTCCACAGGTCCACATGTCCTGCCAGGAGTCTGCTCCATCATGGGTTTCTCATGGTGTCACAGCCTCCTCTGGGCATCCACCCGCTCTGGTGTGTGTTCCTTCATGGGCTGCAGGTGGATATCTGCTCCACCATTAACCTCCATGGACTGCAGAGGAGCAGCCTGCCTCACCATGGTCTTCAACATGGGCTACAGGGGAATCTCTGCCCCAGGGCCTGGAGCACCTCCTCCCCCTCCTTCCCCACTGACCTTAGTGTGTGCAGAGCTGTTTCTCTCACATATTCTCACTCCTCTCTATGGATGCTGTTGCTGATGGACGCTATTTTTTTTCCCTTTCTAAAATACATTATCACAGAGGTGCTACAACCATTGCTGATGGGCTTGGCCTTGCCCAGTGGTGGATCTATCTTGGAGGTGGCTGGCACTGCCTCTATTGGACATAGGGGAAGGTTTTAGCAGCTTCTCACAGAAGCCACTCCTGTAGCCACCCCCACTACCTAAGCCTTGCCATGCAGATCCAATATAAACATATAAAATAAGCCTGGCCTTTATAGTGGGCTCAGTAGAGAGTAGCTCCATCTGATAACAGATCATTCTAGACACTGACATCACATCTGTGCTAATAACATGTACAGTCGACAAGGAAATTGCCAGGGTAGTAAATAAGGAAAAAAGTTACCTTTGCTGTGCAAGCTGAATGGCTTAATTACGTTGTCATCACAAACATGATGGATTTTAATAAACTAAATAGAAAATAATACACATGGAGCAAAATTGCCAGTTCTTGTTTGAGGATGTGAGACTGTCTTGGCAAGCAGTCACATATGGACATATTTAGTAATCTCTGGTAATCACCTCAAGGAGAATACTCAGAGGAACTTCATGCACAAGAAAGCAAGTGTCCTACAGGCATCTGCAGATATCTTGGATCTTAGAGATACGAAGCAGGGCACCAAGCAGATAAGTGTCTGTGCCCATATATGTAACACTTAGTGTGAAGCGTTATGTCCACAAGGGATAGTGGCATTTCAGGAAGAAATCAGAAATTTGAGGAAATGATAAAAATACAATAAAATGATAGAAACTACTAGGCCAGTCTCATCATATAGGAAGAATTAAACTTACAAGTTTAGAAGAGAGGATCATTATGGATAGACATTTAAACACTGAAAAGCTGTCAGGTGGTGTGAGCTTTTTGACCTTTCCATAAAGGCATAATAAAATTTAATCACTGGGAAGTGGAGTTTGAGAAATGAAACTTCAGAATAAGATGTAATTACAGTGATTAACTCCTGCTATCATCTTTCTACTGGATGCTTCATTCTACCGTCATGGGTTTGTGCCTCAAGAAATGATGAGAAATTTATGTCCAGATACAATTTCAAATCTGACTTCAATTAATGGAAGAAAATCTCCATGTTCTGATTGAACACAGACAAAGCAGCCAACAAAATAGTTTTAAACTACCTCTGTATTAATTAAGTGGCATTGGTCCTTATCTACTTGTTGATTCTGTTAATGATCATGCCAAGAACTTAATGCAAAGGATCATACAATGGCAAGAATCAAAGCATTAGTCTTTAAATAATAAAGAAACCCTAAAAGCAAACAGAAACAAAGCCTACAATGATATCCTATTACATATCCATTACTGGTCCAAGACCAGAAATATCTAGCCACATTAACTGTTTGGATGTTTTTTTGGCTTTCTTTGTGTTAGAGCATATTTCACACCTCAAATGGATCCATCAACAGTTTACTTCAGAATGCCAGGCTTAGTATGTCCACTGTTTTTTTACCAGCCTATAAAATCTGTCTTTTACATCTTAATGAAATGGAGAGAGTTTCATAAACACCATATGCACTACCGAAGATAAAACTTTCCGCATTATTAGATGTCTTTGTTTATTGCTGTTGAAATAGATCTTGGGTCAAAAAACCCCAAACCTCCCTAGAAGTAGATTAAGGACAAATTAACCTTTGCAGGTAACTTTTCTGGAGGTGTATGAGAATTTCTTTATAAGGTATGACCCAGCTCGTAGGCCATTTACCCTTTCAGCAGAGCAATTGTTACAAAAAATATTGTGCTGATATAGTAGATACTAGTTAATATGTTGTTAACATGTATGTCACTCTATCCAACTTATTCTTTAGCATATGTATGCACTTCAATAAAAGGTGTGAAGCCAATGAGGTATTTGATGCTGTGAGCCAGGCTGCTGAAGGCAGTAGCTTTAGCAATAAAAACACAGAGAATAGGCTGTACTGGCGATGTCAGCAGGTGGGTTACCTCTCCCTCTGTCACCCACCTCCCTTGCATCCCTACTGTATCTGCTCTTAATAGGAGATTTAAGATCCACATAGAACTAAAATTCCCGGTTTTGAAATTAATACCTCCACTGAGCACCTTCAGTGAAAGCTGGACAAATTGGTTGACTCTTCCTCTGGACAAATCCTAATTTCAGTTCTTTAGATATTAACCTGATTTATCAGAAGAAAATTACTTGAGACAGCACCATGACATCTGCTCTACAATTTTCCATAGAGACAAAAAAGATAAAAGATAATTTTTCAAATAAAAGTGCTTCCATGTGATTGCTCCCTGTGTCATTATTGTGGTTTGATAGCCTGTATTTTTGTGAGCAATCAAATATGAGATTTGATGTAGTAAAATACTTAAAAATCTGTCCTTAAAAGCTATAAATCATTAGATTAATTTATCTTGGTAAGGAAGGTTAAAGAGGAACTAAGTACTTGTGTGTGTGTGTGAGTGCATGCACGTGCACACACGAGTGCACGTGTGATTGTAGAGGACTGGTGTGTTACCATTTCTAATAGAGAGGTATTTATCTAACAAAGCACAATCAGACAAGCCTCCACTTTAAATAGGACTGTGACCATAAGATAAGGCACATAAAGAGCTATCTTGCTATCTACTATCAGGGCAGAAACATGAAATTCTTACGGTGAGTTGCTCCAGCAAATACATTCTTAGCAGAACAGTGTTGCAGAGCTACAGCCAGAAGCATTCAGAATAAAAATAAGAGGCACAGTTTGTGCAGCGAGGTTAATTAACCACCAAAACTACTTAATAAAGTGTAGTTGAGACTTCAGAACTTGACATTTCTAATCAGGATGTACAGTGTTCTCTACAATATACCCTAGTTTATTTTAGGATTATGAGACTGAATCTATGGGGAGAGTCAGATCTTTCTATGTGATGATCATTTGGCCTTGAAAATGTCCAAAATAATTCTTTGAAATAATACTGACAAACATATGGACTGTGGCCTGTGTCTGAGCACTACAACCAGTGTATTTCTCCAGACTAGCTTGCTGGAACCTCATCTCATATCCTCATTTCTGATACCTTGCTGAACTCACACAAATGGGATGATCTCATTCCATGATGTGAAGAAGCAAACCAATCAAAACTTCAGGTGTTCCAATTTACATCCTTTTTTGAGAGGAAGAAGTGCTGTATTATCTTCAACATGGGCACCCAGAAGGATGGAAGTGGGAGGGAGGACTCAATGACCTCCTGAGGTCTTTTCCAACCAACAGTTTTAGGCATCTGTGAATTTGTTTGTTCAGTATTACTTAAAATATATACATTCTCAGGCCACTCATTAAATCAGAGTACAGTCCATCAAGTGTTTTTTTGTTGCTTATAACCTCCACGAGTACAAGTTAGTCTTACATAGTTAGCACTTTACATGACATTCCCACGTAAGATAATTAAGACTTCAGAGACAAAAGGTTGGCAGTTTCCCCACACACACTTTTGTGGAGCTTCCTCATACAGTCTCGGAAAATTTCAGGCATAACTGAAAGGAATGGTGGATAGAGGTTTTTATAAGCTCTGGAAATGGAGATTAAAAAAAAAAAAAAAAAAAGAAAAGAAAAAAGAAAAAAAAAGAAGGTGTCTAATTCTAGACATTAAAATTATTAAAAAGTTTACTCTGACGTGCCATACTTGACATCATTTTTAAGGTTTTCTTATTAAAGTTATTTTTAATGTTTTGTTGAAAACAAGAACTAACTTTTCCTTCCTCTAAATACAGTAATAAAAATACTTAAAATGGAATTTTACAGTCCAAAGAACTAGCACAGCATAGTATGTTCAGCATATGTATTTCCACCTTTAAGAAGCACAATCAAATTCACTTTTTTTTTTGTATCATCTCTGTTTAAAACGCCACTTATTTCAGAATGGATTAAATAGGAAATCAAAGGCAAAACAGGACACGCTCGTGCATGAGGAAACACACGAGGTATTAAGTTAATGCCATACTAAAATAAAAACAATGAATCGTCTGTAAGAAAGAAATACAAATAGTAGGACTCTTCTGTAATTGTAAAAAAAAACATTTTGTTTTTTATATGTGTGTATATTTAAAACTCTTGCTCTTTTAATATCCATGAGAGAACTAAAGGTGCCTGGGAAAATGAATCATGTGAGAATTTCAGTACTGGCTGCTGCAGAGCCCAGAGGAGGTTTGGATAATGCTTTGGAAAAGTGAAGTGTTGTGGAAAATATTACAGTGTTGTGGAAGAAGTAATAGTTTATTAAACATAAGGGCTGCAAAAATGAAATGATGTGTGGTCTGGCAAATGTTTTCTTTTTAAAGTTATGCATCCTGCTCATCCAAAAATATGCTAGAAGAACCCAGAGCTAGTTGAGGACCAGCAGCTGTACATGCCTGCCGAGCACAACAGTCAGAGAGAGTTAACGCAGAGCTGCCTTTAGCGCTTCTCTGATGCACATTACAGCCAGGGGTTTTTTTCTACAAGTAGAATAATAGTGATAAAGAAACCATTTTCAGAGAAATACTGTGTATCTTTTAGGATTTATTTTAGAAGCAGCTACCACTATTTACCACCCAGAAAAATAAACCCCAGAAGTTATGTTCTTAAATTGCACACAGTCACAACACCACTGCTTTGTGTTACGGCCGTGATTTGGGATGATAATCTGCCCCAAAGAGCGCTCGTATATGCTGCTGTTGTCCAGTGACCTCAGGCGTGTGTTACTGGGGCTAGGAGTAAAGACCCCCTGAAGTAAAATAAGAAACAGAACACCTTGAGCACCCATCCCCTAAATTGCACATCTGAAGTATAAGCCAGTAAGAGTATGTAAAACATAAACCATAGCTGTGGCACTGCAGAGTTAGAGTGCCGTTAGTTTGTAGAGTTGAGAGCTGACAGCATCGTGGCAGGAGACTAGGAAATGTTCTTGATTCTTGTAGCTCCTAATGAATCAACTAGTGTTGCCTGAGTCCTTTGCAAAAGCTGTTCTTATTTAAATTGTAGTTGCTATGAATGTGCATTGGCTTGTTAGGTTGAAAGTTTTTGTATAAAGTAATTTTTCATTTAAAATTGGAAAAATTTCTCCCTAAAATTCCATAAAGAAAAAAGATATGGTCCTCGTTTTGTTCTGAACAAACTTGTCAAAAATAATTTTACGTGACTTCAGAAGTCTTTGTTACAGGTTTATGTCAATCTTCACAATGCTTATACTATGGCAAAGCCAGTCGCTGTGCTGGTCCAACTGAATTTTGAACACGTCATTAAATAAATAGGAACAAGTGATGAAATGAAAGGACTGACACATTTCCAGAGCTTGAATTCCAGAGCTAGAGCTCCTTGGGATATCTCACCTGCACAGAAAGCAGGCTGTTCTTTATTTCTCGACCTTTCCAGCACAACCGGTTGTGGCCGGAGTTTAAGATGAGAATCTGATAAAAACTGAATGAGGGCAGAAGGGGATTCTGAAGTGGAAGAACTGCTCTTCAGAGCATAAAGGGGAACCCTAAGTAATTGACATAAATGGCTGGTCTGTCTGAAGACAGCAGGTGCTGAGTGGGCTAGATATATAACATTCCCTAAATAAAATGCATGTCAAGAAATAAAATTAGACCACTATCCTTAAAGTATATTCTTCTAGTATTGGTATTAAAAAGCCAGCTACATCTTTTCTGTCATCCAGAGTTAATAAAAAATTATTACATTCATGAACAAAATAACAAAAAATATCCAAAACTTTTAGACAAGCATCGGCTTCTTTATCTCTGCTTTGCAAAAGCCAATTGTTTCAAAGCTTCAACGGTAAATGCAGCACCTCTGACTTCAGCTAAATCATCTAGTCAGATTAAGTAACATTGTAGTTAAATTGCAAATCTTCTTCCAGAAGTGAAGACTTCGTAAAGGAAATACAAGAAGTTTTCGGGATGTCTGTTATCATCTGCTGCTGACACCAGTTTAGGCCTGGCATTGCAAAATAGTTTAAATTAGCACAGCAATCCTTTATGTTGTGTGGGAAAAGGATTTTCCTCCTTAGGAAGACAAAGAAAGAATTCAGCAAGTCCCTTCTAGACTTACTTGCCCTTTGTATCACTGAATAATTGATGAAGATAGTTGAACAAAATAATCTCCAGCTGAAGCTTCAAAAGTGAAGACAAAATGGCAAAATTTTCTTTAAGGAATAGCTTCTTTTTGATTAAGCAATACTTAAACAACATCAATGGGATTCCAGAGGGTGCATTTGTCCTTGTTATGAACCGCAATGCTTTGGGGTCCTTAAGGGTGGTTCTGGCTCCAGGCATTGGCCACCGGCACTTTGCTTGCTCAAGAGGGACAGGCAACAAAATTCAGCCAGTATTACGGTGCTGCGCCCCCAGGTACAGTTGAAAATGAACAGGGGTGGCCATGGTCATGCTGTAACCTACCGCTGCATACAAAATTATGAGCACCACTTGATCCTAATACTTTCACAGATGTCTACACAGAAATACCATCACTCTAAACATTTTGATGTTGATCCCATTGGCAAAGGCCTCATGCTTCTGATGACGGTGCCTGGATGCACCTTGACACATGGGATTGCCTCTTCAGTCTGCCCTGTCTTCCTCAGCATTGTTCATCTGTGTAAGAGCTTGGGACCATCTTACCACAGGTCTAAGGCTTGAGTGCATGACACGATAGAAAACTTTCATTTGCCCTTTAGTTCAGAGCTATTTAAAACTAAACATAACAAAACATTCAAGATGCTGCAATCAACAATTTTGTAATCATCAATCATTACAGCAATGGACTTCAAGACATGGTGAGAAGCATTTTTTCAACACCAAATTATCACAATTCAGGCAAGGAAGAAGACTGACTATGCCACGTTTCCCCAAATCCCCAGTCACAATGGGATTACGGCCAGTGAGTTCATTTACGCATGTTGTGAGAATCTGAACAGAGCTGCAGGCCCGGCTTTAGGAAGATTTCTTTTCTGGTTTCTTTAAATAATATTTTGGTTTCAGTGCATTAGAAAGACACATTATTGTCACAAGTTGTTAGTGTCCTTCATTTGTCTGTTTTTCAGATAGTTATGCTGCACGCAGGGTATTACACCTAGCTATTCTTTATGATTCACTGTTTCCTGCACTGCTTTCTTATTGCAAACCTATATGTTTTACAGACAGTAATTAGCTAGATTTCATATAATTTCTTTGTATGCATTTCAAGCCTTTCCATCTTCTGTATGGTGAAACTGTAAACATCTTTCATTATATACTGGTTTTAGTTCTAATAAAAACATGGACCAATAAGGCTATTGTTATAAAATTAATGAAAAGTGATCCTCCTGTAGATAGCAATGAAGTGGAGAAAATTAACATAAAACTCTCATGAAAAGAATTATTTTACTGTATCTATTTTGCAGCATCTACAATTGTAATAGCACTTCAGAGTACAATGCCAGAGTTTACTATTTGAATTCAGATACAATTTAGAGCTTGCTTCCAAGAGGAAAGGGCTTCTGAGGGATGCAGTTAGGTGACGTTACCCACTGACGCCAGGGGGTCAGGATGCAGTCTGGAGTTCAGTAGCCTGGCAGCTTGCTGCAGATAAGCTCTGCTGGAAAAATTAATTTTTGGGTTGCCGATGTTTGCGTCGCTCTGCTACATCAGTAGTAACATAGCACACCTGGATAATGTTTTGAGAGAGGAAGAGTAATGGGGAAGCAGAAATGAAGGGTGAATTTCTCTGAGGTGGGGATAGATCTGATACCAAAGAGAAAATTCCAGCTCTTTAAGGAGCTGCGGGATAGTGACATAGAAAGCACTGGCCCATCAAGCACCTCTGCTCTTTTGGTGGAAACTTCAAAGTTACTTTAATAACCTCCAGTGTTACATCATCAGTTCTTGTTGCTAGTGTCTCCAAAAAGAGTCACTCACTGATTCAGGGAGTTCTTAGGAATGCATGGCTAAACTATAAAAATAAGAAGAGATTAAAGGGCAATCTAGGGTTGTTTGTTCAGTGAGAATTTCTGCTGATGACAAACAGGAGTTTTTGCCTGTGTGAGGCCATCAGGATTTGGCCTGGTAATTTACAGAGAAGACTGAGTGAGTGAGATCAGAATCCACTCCCATTTACAGAGCAGTAAATTCAGAGTAACTTTAGTCACTGGCATTACTGGAGCTACTCTGGATTTACACCAACTTCAGTGGCAGCCTATAATAGTCTACTGAGAATTTAAACGTCATGCCTGAATGTGCAAGAGTGAGAACTGGCTGAGTTACGTAGAGCTCGGCACAGACATTTGTGTCCAAAGATAACGCTGAAGAGGCACTTTTTGCTGCCATTCTTACTGTGCTTCTTGCACTATTGAATTCTGCTCCTCTTCCAAATGCAGCTGTAAAAATGGAAGACTTACAACTACGAATGGACTATAAATTATTTATTGCTCCTCAACTTATTCTCAGGATAATATCTAAGGGCCCATGGTTATTAAATCTGCATGTTCCATGGATGGGTTAGATGACCCAGCAGGCTCTTCAAATGCCAATTTGTTCATTTCTTGATCTGCTTTAGCAAAGATGTACAGGATAGTTCTTAATATATTATCAGAATGCTTTGTATTGGTGTGTTAAATACTGCTTTAATAATCAGTGGGCACGCTACCTCTGCTTCCCATGCTTGAAGAGAAACTCTCCATAATTTTTTAAAAGTCAGGCTCTCCAAGGAAGGGAAGCAATGAACAACCTATTTGGAATCACCTGTATTCTTCAGCTCAATGCCAGCTGAGGATGTGAAGAATTCAAAATCAAGTCATTTATGGCTGGATGTTCACATGCGTATGTGTCATATGAGATGTGAGCCAAGAAAGGATCATCTAGTGAGGTAGCCTTGTGAAATAAGATAGCTCTATCTCTATAACGTGTCTGATTACCATATAACTATTTTTTCCTCCTGTTATCTCTAATATGTAGAGGCAGCTGTAAACTGTCAAACTAGGAATCTGGACAGAGCAGACCTTTTTTAGACAATGCTATTTGTGCCTTAGAAATTATTATCCTGCACTGAAAGCTTGATTTATATGACTTTTTTTGTTAGCTGATGACCGTATTACTGCAATTGCACACTGAATTTACATGTGTATTTACATATATATTTTCAATAGGCAAGGCACCTAGTAAGATAATACAGTCAAAAGAAGTTAGGCACAGCACCCATTTAGATTCCTTTCTGAATTTCACTAAGCACTTATATACTTTAGGCAATGCTGTAAATACTTTCCTGACCTGTTCTTAACCATTAAGAGAAAGTATGTTTTCCTTAAGGAATTTAAAGTCTGTATTAATGGACAATCTTGAAGAGCTAGAAAATGGTTGAGATTTCTTCCTACAAAGTCAGTAAAATTAAGGATGGGCTGTTGGGGGAGGGGAGAACTCACAGACGCATCTTCTTTTTTGTTCCAGTGTGGCTCAGATGCTGACTTGGTTTCCCTAACCAGCTCTTCAATTTCCAGCTTGCATGATATGGTGGTGAAAGTTTGCTTTTATTTTTAATAAATATTTTCTTTGAGGAAAATGACTCTTGGCTCAAGTTACAGCCCTTTGCATTCTGAAGAAGCAATTAAGTAATTAAATTAAAGCCTGTAAGTAGCAAATGTTTCCATTATAAAACCACTAGCAGCTCCACTCCTTTAAAAACTAGTGTGATAAAAATGCCTCAGAAATTCTTTGAAATCAGATCTCTGACAAGTATCTATCTTCATCTTTAAGATAGTGGGAAGAACAGAGGTTATGTAAAATCCATGTATTCCTTCCAAACCAGAAAGCACTCTGGTTTCTCAGCTACCTAAATTACCTTTGCAAAGTTTTATTTAGTATTACTGTACTTAAGGCAGTACAGATATTCAGGTGCTTCAGTGCCATCCACTTTGGTTTTGATCACTTGGAGAAGATATATGTTAATTTTGCTCGTTTCATCCCATCTACTTTGCGGTCTTCACCATCTCTTTCATTACACTCCAGATGTAAACAGATTCTAGCTGTACAGCTTCTCTTCTCTTGGTTCCGCCTTTTTAGAGCAGCAGCATTTTTGGCTTTGGCATCAACATGAGGATAATTACCATGTGGTCTCAATTTGCTTGTAGGTTGAAGACCCCCACCCTAGATCAAAAACAATTTCAGTTGACTGAAACAGCATTTCCCAGCAAATGGAAATGATGCATATCTGGCAACTTTTCAGTGTAAAATGAGTCATCAAAACACGCTGAATGTAAGCATCTTCACCCTTCCTTCCCCCAGCTCTTAATCCAGTAATGGCTAAGCATGGAATAAAGCTTTATCTTCAGTATGTATACAAGATACACAGGGGTACAAAGGTAAACACTTGTTTGCGAGGCAGTCTTATAATGAAAAAGCATGTAATTTGAATCAGATTGGGCTGAAATTAAAATTGCTGCAAACTATTTGCCAGGGTTCAAAGTGTGGAAAGTAAATGAGCTCTTTTTCTATTTTTTTTTTCATCTCTCCTTCTCTCTCTTTCTCCCTTCTCTCAGTGTAGGAGTTCTGCATTGTCACTTGTTTATTTGGTTTCCGATAAAAAGATTGAATAAATCCACTGCCACTTATACTTCAAGTAAAAAGCAAAATTTAAAAAAGAAAATGTTGTCAATGTTTCTCTAAAAATCTCAATGGTGAAATATAATCTGCTCTAGGAACAGAAATCAGAGGTGGCTCTGTAACTGCAAAGTGGTATTTGGGGCAGTATATGGAGTCCTTATACGGAAAAGGGAAGGGAAGGGTGCAAAAAGCTGTGGGGCTCAGAAAGAGAAATCAGGAATGTACATGCGCCACTTAAAAAGATGAAATTTATTAGAAAAGAATTCTTGGCATGGGTGTCTTAGTGTCTGGGTAAGCACATGACTGCTACTGTGTTAGACTCACATAGAGGTTCATTAGTGAAAGACATCCCTGTAGATGACTCTCAGTTCCTAAAGGAGGACTGGGTGAGTGTCAGCTAGTGGTAAAAAAAGGTCATCACTAGAGCCATACTCGACAAACAAGCCATGGTCATGGGTGATGTTTCCAGCTTTAAGCTTTGGATGAGTTCTTTATCAAGTCTGTGATGAACCAATCCTGTAACTCGTCAGATTCCCGAAGACTTGGATAGTAATGCAGGCAGAAAATTGTGTGAAACCTGCAGTGGTCATGGTCTGCACCTGGTGAGGAATGAGAACCAACCGTCCTGGCTGATTTTTAGCTCTGTAGCCACACTTACACCTTTGGTCTATCTGACATGCTTACTGACTTTAGTCTTGCTTTTAAGAGATCTCTGATGCTCTCATTCTGCTTTGCATCAGAAGTCCTATTGCCTTATTCAATGAGTATATGAACTGGCAGCCCTGTCTGAAAGGAAGGGTCAGTTGTGGGGTCTTTGGCATGTGATGGTTTTTTTTATATTTGCCTTTTTATACTTGCTCAATATAATAATACAACTTACTAAAACTCAGTAATGATTAGGGAAAGCAGAAAAAAAGGCAGTGCAGTATAATTATATCCCTCCTTTAGAGCACATTGCTCAAATGTGGGCAAATTATTTGGTAAGAGTAGACCTGGGTATGTCATACAAACATACATAGATACATCACTATTACCCAGCATCCACAGAAACAGTGGGGACCCAAACACTTGTGATGGTGAACAAAAAGTATAAGAAAGTTGAGTCTACTGCTTCCCCATCTTTGACTTACACCCTTGTTTGCAGACCAAGGTGCTCTTTCTCGTCTCTGGTTCTGAGGGGAAGAGAAGCCGTGTAGCTGCATTAACATGGTGCCAAACTCAAGCTGATGCATTTGCACTCTGCCTCTCAGCTAGATTTTCAGATAGTGTTGTTGGCCTGGTGCCACCAAAGCCAATAGAGCAGTGCCAGGGAGCAGAGAATGGGATTTGGTCTTGCATTTTTAATATGTATAATTGGTTTAGACTACGAAATAGGAGCTGATGCTCATCTGAATTTAGAAGCTGAGCATGTTGGAAGATGCAGGAGTGCAGAAAGTGTATCTGCACAATTTTTTGAAAAGAGAGAGGACTGTTTTAGTTTTTTAATCTCTTGTCTTCACTCTTTCCCAATCTGTAAACTTTTTTCCCTTCAGCTGGCAAATCTGAGTTTGCAGGCACTTTGGTGTGGGTTTGTTTTGTTTTGTTTTGTTTTGGTTTTTTTTGTTTTGTTTGTTTTTTGGTTTTTTTTTTAAATAATT
>JAAGNO010014653.1:0-58472 GCA_033439905.1 Ceryle rudis
CTTTCTTTCTTTCTTTCTTTCTTTCTTTCTTTCTTTCTTTCTTTCTTTCTTTCTTTCTTTCTTTCTTTCTTTTTCTATCTTTCACCTTTTCTCTCCCTCCTCCCTTCTTTCTCCTTTTCCCTTTGTCTCTTCTTTCTATCATTCTCTTTCCATTTCTCTCTTTCTCTGTCTCTCTTTCTGCTCCCCCCCCCATAATAAGCTATATTTCCTTACATCACACCACATCAGACTTACAAGACATTGTTTCCCAAACCACAAATAGATATAAATTTAAAATATGTAGAAACTTTGAGACCAGTAGTCTTCTGTACAATATCACTTTTAGCTAAGTTAAATTCCAGTAAATTTACCTAGTGTGACAATGAAACATTTTATGGCAGATGTATTATCCTTCCTTCTTAGAAAACTGGTTTACTGCTTTTCTTCACAGAATTATATATTATTTATGCTGCAGTAGTCCTTGGAGACTAAGTAAAGTATGGGGAACTGGTTGCAACCAGCAGGACAGGACAATGGGATAGTTGTCCCATGCAACACCAGACCAGTGAACCTTGTTCTCCAGAGCTATAAGTACTAGCAGATATACTATTATG
Source organism: Ceryle rudis (assembly GCA_033439905.1). Classification (NCBI taxonomy): domain Eukaryota; kingdom Metazoa; phylum Chordata; class Aves; order Coraciiformes; family Cerylidae; genus Ceryle; species Ceryle rudis. The sequence goes on from JAAGNO010014653.1 coordinate 594, forward strand.
TGCTTTCCCAAGGGACAAGAATTAACATGGCCAAAACACTCAATCTAATGATAGACCCATGAGGAGAAGCCAAGACAACATTTTCAAAATAATGGAATATATACTGCTGAAGAAGAGACTGAAAGACTGTGGAGAGGTGTCCTGGGTGGCTTTCTATACTTAGAGTTCTCTGTGATAAAGTCCACATCAAAAGTGAATCTTACAATAGAATAAGGGCTGTTTAGGTGTTTGCAGAAAGTCTGACTCAATTTTGCTGAGGAACTTCTCATGGACTGTCCAGAAGAAAAGGCTATTTCATTCAATTCAACAGATGAAAAGGTGGGAAAGTCTTTTGTGTGAGTGTCCTGGTTTGACTTGAAAGTGTCTCAATATACCTTCTGGGAACTCCAGCTCTGAGATCTCAGGACTCTCCTCAATGGGCTAAATTCCCTAGATGAATTGTATCCCGTATGATACATCATCCTTTTAAACTCTTGCTAAACTACTCAAGTGCGTGATGAGAGATCCAAATCTGCAGCATATCCATGGAGATACTGGAAGTTTATTGGAAATTTATGCAGCCTTGTTGATTTTGCAGGTCATTATAGATATTTTTGAGATATTTGACATAGATTTTTTGAAAACCTGTTCATTTTAAACATCCACATGTGGTACTGTGTTCCCAAGCAGTTGCCTGAATTTACCCATGACAGACCTCCAGTAATTTCCACTCAATAATGAGTAACTTATATATATATACAACAACGCTTGGGTTAGAGAGGTATATTTATGCACTTCTAAATGTCCTTGGGAGAATTTCATAACATGAGGACTACAAAATTTAAAAAAAGGAAACTCAGACTTTGAAGTATATATTTTCAGCCACTTTTATGAGAAATTCTAGATTTATTCTTTAGTAATGTTCTTCAGCCCAAGGGCTATATTGCTGTTTGACTGAATCCTCTGCTTAGAGACATTCAACAGGTTTGGAATAAGGAATCCTAGAGATATAGAGGTCATGGATGTTCGCAAGCCTTTCTCACCATTTTGAGCTCCCTTGAAATATCTTTTTTCTCAAAGCGACGTCTACTACCTTGATTGAGCTTTTCTATTTTTGTTGTTGTTTTTTTTTTTTTTTCTTTCTAGTATTGATCAGTGCATAGCTTCTGTTTCAATTGTCTATAGATATCTTAAGAACACAAAGGGAATGCAATATAAGCAGCAAGAGAGGAAATGCACATTTAATCCTGTATTAAATCTCTTGCTGGACTGTTATGAAGAAAATCAATATTAAGTAAGACCCTCACCTTGTGTAGATTTGTGTAGCTCTGTGAAAGTGAATGAGCTATGAAAATGTATCCTCACTAAGAGTCTGGTACAATATGTTTTCTACAAAGGAGAAACATAGTCTTTCAGATTGACCTGCTGCAATGTAATTTTATCATAATTTTTGTTTCAATAACTTGTTTCAGTTTGTATTCCAAATCATATTTTGTATGCTTGGCTTCTTAAAGGGGTTGAGACAATATCATCAGAGCCCCTCTTACTCTTGAAAAAAAAATCCCACAGTGTGATCTTTCGGGCAGAGCTATGAGATGAATACAAGATAATGAAAACATGAGAGGCTGCCTCAGCTCAGAGGCTAGTTAAGCTTGCCCCTTTTCTGATCTCTTCAAGTGTGTTTAGTCTTCTCCTCTTGCCTTTGGGATGATTCTCCCACTTCCATCTCTCCATTCAAATTGGTTTATGTGGTTCCCAGAAGGGAACAGCAATGCCGCAAAGAGTATTTATTTGATATTGATATTCTATGTCTTACAGTGTAGTGGGTACTTATGAAGGGATCAGCATTCTCAAGTGGAATAAGACAAAACTATTGCCCTCTCCAGTGAAAAATCAAGTACACGGATCAGAATATTCTACTAATACAGATATTTAGGGCTCTATTTTGTTACAAATGCAGTATTCTTCACTCACAATTTACGTTACATCCACAAAACCCTACACTTTGTACTTCAGGCACCGTACCAGGAGGACAAGAGAATGATAAAATAATGGTTCATTGTATGGTACCTTCTATTTGATATGACAGTGACATTATTTTCTAATAAGCTTTCTTTGTCATGATTTATAAAGGAACATTTGCATTGCAATTCACAATAAGTTTGTAGTTCTTTCATGACTTGGTGTAATTTATTGCTGAATATTCCATCTGTGTGTGAGATTTCAATACAACTGAGCCATTGAAGACTACTCTTACACATCCAATCACATGAATTTCTTTCTTGCAAACTAACACACATTTATATCGCTATAAGTATATGGTCCTCATAAATACATGTATCAGAAAAGACTGCAAAAGAATGGCCTTTTTTTTTTTAAGGAACTCAGTTATTGCATCCTCCTGATTTGTAGACTGAAACATAATTTTAAACTTAATTAATAGGTACCTGGGTGTTTGGTTCTTTGGATGAAAGGAAACTACGATAAGCTGGAACTTGAACATGTTTATTTATACCATGATCTGTCAGTTCTGTTTGCCATTTCACACCTGGCCCCTATTGCAAGCATTCCAGATAGTCATGCTTTACTCCACATGTTGTCATTTAACTACTTTATATGATTCTGATTCACCTTGCCACAAAATGCAGTGTCAGCATGGACCTGAATGTGCATTGAATTTTATGATGCATTTTGAAAGTAAAAGATTTTAAGTAGTACGTTACAATTTTTTGTTTGGAATGGAGTGATACAAAGCATGTTCCTGAACAGGATGAATTGTATCACTATCCTGTGGCCTACAATTTGAAAGAGAATTTGATTTTATGATAAACACATTTCTGCCATTACAAATAAAATAAAAACAGATTTACAGTGTCATGGCATTTTATTAGGAAAATGTGAAAACAACAGTTTTACGATGCTCAGTTTGTGGGCTAGTACATTCCTAAATGTTATTACAATTCAGCAGAGTACACATTCTCATTCTGAAGACCAGTGTTATTAAAAACACAACTGGGAACACTTCCCAAAAGCTGCCAGTATCCCTCTAGCAGTCTTTCATCAATAGGTGTTCTGGTAGTAATCTCCTTTTTTTTTGTAACTACCAGTTCCTTTGTATTACAGAGTTTCATCTCCCAGAAGGCTCAGCTCCTCAAGGAACGCCAGAGAAGCTCCATCGGTCCAAGATCAAGCATCTACAGTGTTTCAGCAGCTGTAGTTTTGGCCAGGCAGCTGCATGACACCACAGCCTTTCCAGAGCACTGGACTGGACAGAAGCACCATCAGTGGCCATTGCCAATTTCTGCTCAGCTGATAATTTCTAAGTCAAAGCAGCGTACCTGAGCCTGGTCCAAAGGTCATCACAAAAAGCTGCTTGGCAATCAGCACTTTTGCAATTGGAGCCACCTGGGTGTCTAAACAGACCTTAGGGCCACAACTGAGGATATCCAAGGAAGGTAACTCAAGTCTGCTGCTCTGTTTGATTAACAGGAGCAGACTTGGGTCAAACGCTGATAGCTTTGGAAAGACATAGCTCTAAATTTTAAGATCTTAAGCAAGTTTCCAGTGGTGGTATAAGTCTCTCTTTATAGAACAAATGAAAGTGAATTGTGACAGCATTCATGTGATGATTTTGTCTTAGTAGGTCCTTTGGCTACATTTTATAGATCCTTGGGTAGCTATACAACTACACAACCCCAGAATGTAATAGACATCCTAAGGAAACAAAAATAAATCCCCTGCTCTCAGAGGACTCTTTGAATCGCCTGTGGTTTTTGAATTCTAATATATAGATCCAGAGAGCTACCATATTTTTTTTAACATACCTTAGTATCCCATCAGTTAGAATAACATCTACAAGCTACTCTTTTGTGTCTCTTACGACCAAATGATATATGTGCTATGCAGATAGCTTATGATGAGAACAGTCATCCTGCTACTGACAATTACTAAATTCTCTGTGCTTTGATTCCAATTAACTGCCCCAACTAAAAAGTAAACAAGTATACCATTTACAAAAATCCCCAGCCTTCATTCGACTGGATAGTTTTAATGGCATACTGAGACATCTACATTGAATTCTCAAGCAGTAGTCAATCTGCAGCATTTATGAGATCCCTGAAAGCATACAGGAGAATAGAAACCAGCAATTGAGAGAGAGCACAAATATTTATAATTCACTCAATATGGATCACACTCATTGGGCCACCTATGTGACTTGGGTCTTTTCCAAATATATTGGTACAAAATCCTCCAAGCATCCGTTCAGACCCTAGAAGCATGTAGAAACTCTTGGATCTTTTTCCAGATTCCCAAAACCTGTAGATATCCTGGCTATTTTGTTTTGACACATGGATTGATTCTTATGCTTTCTGCATTGCTTTTCCTGACATTTAAAAAAGCATACTAATATTTAGAGGAGGAGGAAACACAAGACAGAAGTATTCTCTCTTAATAATTTCTGATGGATCCATTTTGTTCCTTTCAGTTGTGCCAGTCAGTCTCTACTGATTAAGGAATATAACACTATATACATTTTCCATGTGGTCTGTGTCAACTTAGGCAGCCTGCAGACTACAAAAACTTTAGCTGACAGGAAAAGGAAGGGAAGTGAAACTACTCATAGCTCCTAATCAGATGAAAAAAACCTACCAATACTACATAGTACTTAACTGGATGTCCACAGGATGTTGATATCATGAGTGCAAACAGGTAGGTAGATTTCTTGTTGAGCTTTCTAATGACTAGTATTCTCTAATAATTGCATGACAAGATATAGGTCATCAGTCTTCTAAGTGCATGTAATGCTTTTATGTTTTAATGTTTCCAAAATGTTTATTCTTTCACTATATATGTTAAAATTAGAATTAGACACATAACTGCAAGACTGGGTGGCAGTCTGGGAACTTTACTCAGAGTAAGCTGGTAAATAACAACTTACAGACTTGCTCAATCAAGTGTGCTAGGGAAAAAGGTATAACTGAAAAGGCAATAGAGATCAAATGTGATGATTTCTAGTGTTAAACTAAAAAGCAGTCAGTTTTCTCCCTACTATTTGAAGTTGGTGTTGCAGACTATAGAGTTGGTTCATTGCTGTAGCAGGAGCAAAGTGTGCTACAGAATAATAAGATTTAGCATTTAGCATGTATAATGCAGGCTTTATTATGTTCTTCTGTACTTACCAGAAGGACTACCTTGCAGGTCAATTCCTCTCTAAATTGTAACTTTTTCCAAATGTGATTCACTGTATGCTTAAAATGAAACTGCAGCAACTTGGAAAAGTCATCTTGTAAGTACTTTAGCAGCTGGAAGTGAGGATGCCTCCTGTTAGCAGTCATATCTCAAAATATCACGGGCAATTAAAAAATCTGTGATTGTTTCCTCCAGAGCTCCCCAAAAGTATGAAGAGTAAACTGACAGTATGCATAAAACTTGAGTAGGAATCATTACATCCATTCCATAAATATATTATAAAGACAACCCCAAAATAATATGACATAACTACATGTGTTTAGCTTCCAGTCCTCTGTACTGGGAAGTCAAAGGACAAACTTTTTAAAGCTTTATAATGAAGAGGCATATTAGAGGAAGAGACATGAATATCACAGAATCACAGAATGATAGGGGCTGGAAGGGATCTCTGGGGATCATATAGTCCAAACCCCCTGCTACAGCAGGTTCTCCTGTTGCATGGAAAATATATGCTACATATTGATGCAACAGTACTGGAAACTGAGGAGGCAAGGACACGAACAGAGCCCTACTCACACCTTGTAGCTGCCTCCTGAGGATGTGTGAAGGGTGTCTACAGCATGTTAAATGGTTGAAATATGAATAAGAGAAATTGTTGCAAAAGTAAAATCATTGTTATAGTAGCTAATTTCCAATTTTATATGACCTAATTTAGGTTTTTAGCAGTAAATCAAAATAATTTGTATTTTCTCTGAATGCAGATGCAACACAATAAATCAGATCTAATTTTGTAGTATATAGCCTCCTCTAGAAGCCTCCAGTCAGACCACAAAGGTCCATAGCATTGCCAACTTCATATCTCTGTGTAGTTTTATCGACGTACATTAAAGACAACAAAATAAAAACAATCAAAATTTCTTTCACCTCATAGAGAAAATAATCATGGGAGGGATTTACTTTCTTTTCTCAGGAACTAATTGTGAAAATCTAAGAATTTAGGTGATAAAAGAGAAATATCTTTTAAGTAGTTAAGTGGCATGTAGGGGAAAATTAATTCGAACCTGTGGGAACATATTAGCATTGTATATAATGAAAACCATAAAAAATTAATGACAATAACTTAAAACAAATCCTACATACCAGAGATGAGGGCCACAGAACTGGTCTGAGAATCAGGTCCAAAACATAAAAAGAAGAACACTTACAAGGCTTTTGATTCTCTAATATCAGAAAGCTCCAGTTTAAGGATTTTTCTCAGACTGATCAAAATGTCATATTTACCAAGAATTCATCTGATGCAGACAAATGAAATGTAACATTACCTGTAAATACAGCTTTGAAAGATTAATTTAGACACATCTGCACACAGCCTAGTAATGAACTGTTACTATTTTTTCTGTAGCAGGTCATCTGTGGTTTGGGAAGGTTCATCTCCAGGTCACTGAATACAGGTAATATGAATAATTTAATGTTTTTATAGGTAGAGGAAGAAATAGCTTATGCTATATTTAAAAAAACATGCTAAGCAAAAGGGTCTTTGAAAATTGCTCTCTACATACATTTGATTGAATTCCTAAAGGCAGTTTTAGTCTCTGCTACCTAATTCCAAGCCAGTTATCTTTCATATTTATAATTCAGCTAATCAGATACAATATGTGACTTCACTTGTAAACATTTCCTGGAACAAATAATGATTGATACAGAATAAACTGCACTGGAGAAATGATAATTCTTTGCTAATATAATTTTAAAGTAATTTATAACATATTTATTTGTATTAAGGCTAAAGGTTCCAATCCTACTTTCAAATATCCAAGCGTGGGTCTCATTGACTTCACTTGAATCTGTGCCTGTGTATCTGAAGGCTGAGCTGGGCCATTAGGAATGGTGTCAGATACAGTAATCCAAACAGAGTAGTGGGCCAAAAAGTAAAGGTGCTCAATTACACAAGAAAAGTAATTTTAAAAACCTGAAAACATTAAATGAAACTATGCTTCTTTGCATAAGACCTAGAGATAATGAGACCGAAGCTAAACCACTCCTGTTTCGCCTTGAATAGAGAAAATACTGTGACTCCTTGTCATTCATAACTCCCTTAAAATAGTACATTCAACAGGATTTAGATTCCAGGAAAATTTCCTTCCTCATCACCCACATATCTTCACAAGTTAATGACACTCTGATCATGTGTTTTAAAGTTTCTGTGAGCTAAATATTCCAGTAGCTTGCTGCTTTTACGGGAACCTTTTCAGAATCTAGGGAGAGGAGAGTGCATGATAATTCAGAATAACTGATAAGGCGAATAAAATAAAGATCACAGTTGGTAACACAGTGTTATGGCATTGTAGATGGTAATTCTCCAGCTCTGCTTACCCACAGGAGGTGAAAAGAGCGATTCCAATCCATGTAAATCCATAAGAAAGAGTCAGTGCCCCTGCTGTTGCTGAGGTTAATGAAAGCAGCAAACACTAAGGAAACCTATGGAATTATTACTCCAGTAGAGTAAACAATAGACTTAAGAAGATTCACTAAGTTCAGATCATCAAAGATGATCAAAGAATGTACTTCAGCCTACGTAATCATACGACATGATTACAAATAGTCCAGGGACATTTTTTCTTCCTTTCTGTCAATTATACACAATTGGCAAGGGTTATCCTTTCAACATCTTTCTAAAAGTTTGTATAGTGCCTAATAAAAATAAGATCTGATCTGGGTCTTTAGCATCCATGGAAATCATCTGTATCATAATAATAAGCAGCAATTGAAATGGCTTCCATCTTTGACTTGATTAGTCAAGTGCTTTGTCAAACCATGGATGCTCTTTTTTCACCTCTTCTTCATTTTGATACCTCTTTCAGTGGCTGTGATGCTCCTTCTGAGATTGACATCTGTGAAAGTCTGCTTATGCTTCTAGCATCTCCTCCTGTTTATAATCTTTACAATGTAAGTTTGTCAGTCTTAACAAGAGTTTTAGAATGTAGCCTCAAGTGCTGGACCTGGGTTTTTCTTTTCTGGACACGAATCACAACCTGTTTTACCCTACTCTTGCCTATTTCTCTTAAAACTACTGAGGCTGTAAGAGTTTTAAATTACTGTGGAAAGTGGCCTAGCATTTCTACATAAACACATTTAAAGGCTGTGGTTAACAGTTCTGATTAAGTACATTTTGTTCCTGATTATAAAATACTGTATGTGTACTTAATACTATAGTTAGACAAAAGACATGGACAAAAACCTTACAGTTGGAGTTCTGAATCTGCAGCCGTATCCTTAGGAAACGCTACTCATTCCTCCAGAAACCACTTCTGAGTTCCACAGGGTCCTCAGCAGGTAAAAAGGTCCAGATGCAGCATCAGAATTAGTGCTGAAGGGTCTCAGGACACTGTAAACTTCTGCACATGAAAAATAATATCTGTGCTTTGGTCTAGAAAAAGTACAGTCTAGGTATAGGTGGGACAAGTATTTTTGGCTGTTCTACCTTCTGTTCAAGCTTCATAATGAAGCAAGACTGAAAGAGATAGTTGTTTGCTCCTGCATATCATGAATCAACCCAGAGTTAGGAAACAAAAACAAGGTAGCACAAGAATTTAAAACCAGCAACAACACAAGCACTAAGGAGAAAAGAACATTAATGAAGACTTTGAAAGGAACTTTATCATTTGGTTGAAACATTTAGAAATAAGCGTATATACAGAAACTTATTGAAGATGAAAAATACTTGTTATGAGAGAAAGGACTAAAAAATAACCTCTCAATGTCGTTCAGACTAAGTCTCATATTCCAATAGCAAGACAACTTCATGTACCCTATTAGCAGGTCATATCCTAGTCATGATTGTGCTGTTCTTTGCAAGAGCTCATAAGGAAGAAATGTACATAAAGTTAACAGGGCTTTAACACTAAGGAAAGGACAAGTAGCAGACAGAAACAAAAGGAAGGCACAGTATATGGAAAGCATTTTCTCTATGGATTACAAAGCATGGTTCATAAATTCAATAACTGAGCAGGTTTTTCTTCTCAATGACTCTTGGGCTTTGTTGGTAATTACCACATGGCAATGTTTTAAAATATAAGGTGAAACAATATTGATTGCATTCTCCACCCAAATTCCATCATTCAAGTGTAGTTTCTTTGCATTTCTATGAAGATGTGGTATTCCATTGTTTGCCCTTTGCCGGTCTCCTCTGTTTTCAGTACAGCCCTTTACACTAAAAGAAATAAATAAACTCTGTAAGCATTAGAATGTGTCTAGCTGATTAACACAGCCTAGCATATGCAGAAAATAAGGCTTTATCTTTCTATGTTTCTCTCCATTAAAAGCAACCCCCCCGACATTTAAAACAAATCAATAACAAATTTACACATGGAATTACATATTCCATTGTGCACTGTATCTGAAAGTTGCAGAAATTCAATTTGTTATTGCTTTTTACACATAAGAACTACAATCAGAAATATTTATTGCTGTAATTGAAATCTGATACTCATCCCTTTCAGGTAAAATGGGACAAACACAGAAATGGAAAGTAACTAGAATATCAAGGAAAGTCAACAAAATGGCCATCATTCATAGCAAAACTATGAAAATCACTGCAGAAACTGTCCTGTAAAGGGTAGTTAAAAAAGAAAGGATCTTAACACTGGTATGCTACCTAAGCTAAGTGAAGATGGAAGGAAAGAGAATATGCTCTGGTCACCTACAAATAACTGAAGACTGGAAAATTAACAAGAAAGATGTGCTGGTTATAGTGACCCAGGAGCATGTTGGTGAAATAATGGGTTAAAGCTGACTGAAAGAACATATTAGCATAATAGTTCTATTAAACTGTAGAAATATCTCCCAAGAGAAGTGGTGGAAACCCATTGCTTGAGTCATATGCAACTGAACTTGGACAAGACAGTGGAGAATGCAGTCTCAGGAATAAGCTGGCACTGGCAGGTGATTGAGGAATGGGCTAAATGATTTAAGAAGGGTTTTCCAGCAATTTTTTTTTTTTTTTTTTTTTGTCAACAGCTCTATCAAAAACAAACAAAAAAGTTATTCACAGGCCTTTGTCCTTGTAAAATGCCTGGCACTTTTTTTTTTCTTTTGTTCTGCATTAAAACTGTTAGTTTTACCATCATTTTTATATGCCTCACTTACAACCTTCCTTTCTTTTCTCAACTATCTTTGTGATTTGAAATACAACTTTTATGCTAAGTGGAAATTACTTGTGTTATAAAGAAACCTGCAATGTAAGCTAAAACCAAGGAAGACTTTTCTCATAAAGACTTAAGTCTGCAAATGAATTATTGTAGCAATTGACACAAAGAATTTTTCAATTGCATGTAAATAGAAAGCAAGCTACCCTTCCTGGAGGCCTCTGTTCATCTTCTCAGAAAAGCAGTCTTGCTTTTCTGAAAATCTCAATCAAACCCCATCTCCATCAAAATTACTTCAGGTCTGCCTCAGATGATTCTGTTTCAAAGCCACTAAAAAAGTGAAATAAAGTAACAAAAAGTTTAGTACAGACCTGTCAGTGGCTGCATTGTACTTGACCTCTCTCAGTCTGGGAAAAAGCAAGACTGCACTGTTTCCCTACTTGTCTTGTCCTAATCCTGAGCTCTCCTGTTACACTTCATGGAAATCTGGCTTTTGTAGATTTAGTGAGGGAATGGGTGGGAATGACCTGAAATGGTAATAATTTTTTCCCTGAGAAGACCATGGAGATCAGAAAGCTGGCCCACCCAAGACCTGGCTTTGTGGTTTGGCCTTTGGACACTCAGATTTGTATTTTCCCCCTACTACTTCTTTGAAACCATTTCCTCCCCATGTGTGCTCAGCTCCTGCCTTGAAATAATTGATAAAATATAAATTCCAGAAACACTATAACGTTGGCCCAGAAGGATTCATTGTCATGGTTTTAAAAGCCAAAATATCCCATTGCAATTATTTTAAAAAAACCTTAAACATATTCTGGCACAAGAATGGGTCAGGTTTTTGTCCTACTTTCTCATTTAAGAGATCAAAGGGTAGTGAGTTCTCATTAGTGATTTCATATTAAATTATTTTGATATTTTCAGCTTGTCAGTTATTCCAGTAAGTTTAGTTAACTGAAGCACATAATTCAAAATTTCAAAACAGTGGAAGGGCAGCACAGTAGACACAAGCAAGCCAGGAACCTTCTGGAGTGCATTTATGATCATTTCCTGACACAGGTGATCAAGGAGCTCACAAGCAGAGGGACTCTGCTCTCTTGGCTGTCCCCTCCCAAGATCTTGCCCAATCCCAGTCTATTGGCCTTTTGGGCTGAGAGGGAAGGAAATGTCAGAGAGACGGCCTTGATAAAGAAAAGTAATTGCTAAACTTTTTGCTTTTAATAGAAAACCTTTCTTGAATGTGACAGAACTATTGACTCTATCAAAATGCTTGCTTGGTAGAGAAAATACAATACGCTGAGTCAGATTCTGTTCCACTCCCATCTTTCTCTCCCTTTCTCTCAAAAGCTTTGGGACATCATTCATCTAGGTTTAACTTTCATGATGGAAGTGTCTCTAAATAATTAACTGAGACAGAATAGCCAGAGATCTCTTTCAAAGTTTGTTTTCAGATATGTTTTTTGTGTCAATGCCTCAGCCCACTGCTCAGATTAGTGACTTTTCCACCATTATTTAAACAATAATTTTTAACTATTGACCAAAGAGGAAATAGCAATTTTTAAGCTTCAGCTGTCTTTTCATTTGAATGTTTGTAGATACTGAATTACCTATTGCAACCATCTTTTCTAAGTGAAGGAAGTGAGACTTTCATGGCTAAATTTCATAAAGTTTTGACCTTTTCCTAGTGTTATATATAGATATAATAACAACTCCAAATTATTTGTCTGTTATTCAATTTTGAAATCATAGGCCTTTTCACCAAACAACCTAAGGTCACAGGAAATCCAAGCTAACTTTGTTCTATACTTTTCTTTCTTTTCTTTTTGGCATGAGCTCTCTGAAAATAAAAATGCAGTATGGCAAACTAAGCACATTTTAAAGACTGCCTTAACCTTTCAAATAAAAAACTATCATGCTGCACAGCAAACTTGTATAACTTAAAGTTTGCAGGAGAAGAAAGTATTAGGGATTACAGTCTTGATATTTCTTTGGTATATTCAGAAATCTTAATTTTAAGAACAATATTGATTCCTTTGTTTGTACTTTTGAAAAACACATTCACAATTTGGTATGGTTCTTGGTACCCAAAACCCAGGTGAAAGGAAACAGTGGAATAAATCATCACCTGGCACAGCTCTATTTAAGCCAGTGGAGCCATGCCATTTTGCACCTGCTGACAATAATACCTGATATTAACAAATACAAAACATACGAATGTTAATCTTCACATGTAAATAGGGATAGATGAGCATACGTTTTTGTCACAAATACGGCAATATAAACACACATCCATATTAAAGTATAAAGCACCAGAGAAAAAGATATCTATTGGACAATGGAGAAAGAAAAATTAAAAACTGAGAGCACAGAGTTAATAAGACAACTTCATAGTATAATGGTCAGATTTAATTTTCCTCTCAAATTATTATCCAGTTCCTGGATGATTTAATTTTTCCTAGTGGAGAGCTTTTCCTCCATTACTGCTTTTTTTTTTTGGAACTGATTTGAAGTTCACTAATTTGAAAAACAACCTCTAACTTGACAATTCATAAATATTCTCTCAGAGGTATTTCTAGTTCAATATGTGCTGAACTTTGCAATGTTTATCAGATGTTAAAATTGATATAAAGAGATGATTTGAGTGATGATGGTGTTACACACTCTACGGATGTACTTTCTGAATAAATAAACACTATACTTTCAACCAAATGCACGTGTATTTATGTGTATGTGGGTTACATTTATACACTCTTCCATATGTGGTTAAGAATACAGTGTTCAGCATAACCTATTTCTGAGACTGTCAATCAACAGCTACCAGTTTGAATGTATTACACTTAAGTTCTGTGAAAAAATATTTAAAATAAACTATTCCCTCCTACAGTCTGGATGTTCCTTTTGTCCCTGCAACTATCTTGAAACATGCTGTATTTGAAGCATGAAAAAAGAAAGAAAAAAATCCCACCAGACATTTTAGTTCTCAGCAAGGACTGTCGGGTTGAACTCTACAGATAGCTTGAGGGAAGGCACACAGCTGTGATATGAAGAGGTGTATTTGCTTATGGCACAAGCCGAAGCCACAAAAAGGGAAGGCCCAGATCAAGTAGAAGTATGTCATGACTGCCTCTGTCTTGTACACACATTTTTTACTACATAGCACCTTAAATGCTACACTTAAAAAAATGAGATGAGAAATAGTGAAGAGGAAGGCATAATGTTCTGAAACACCATTGAATTAGATACTTACCTTCACAATGGTTTCATTACTTTCAGCAAGGAACATAAATTCCAGCAACAGAGCAGCAGTATGCTATGGCTTGACAAGGTAGTATAGCTACAGATGAAAATGCTGAGAAAGTTCAAAGCCACCTGAGGAAGGGTTTCTTAGCAACAGACAGGATCATGAACCAAAGGAATAATGTAATATAGTTATTTTTAATGTTATAAACCAAACTGAGATATTTATGTCTTTAAAACCTGTATTTTTACTATGTAACCAGCTTAAATGAAATTATGGCACTTCATTATTTCATTACATTTTAAGATTTTACCGTGTCTGTCTTGTAATGATCCACAGCATACAGACATGTAAGCAAGAATAAACCTCAAGAATAATGTGCTAAAACCTAATCATTTTGCTCTATTGATTATTCTTCACAGAAGAAGCTATAGGGGAGTGAATCCAAATCACTGACAATTTTAAAAGCCTAAATAAAATCTAATTCATAAGAGAGAAATCTCTTAGCAATTCATCCAGAGAAAACGCCCAAATCATACAGGTTGGACTTGTAAAACCATGTGGCAGATGAAGGGGGAATTCAGTTTCATTGGTGATTAGCTAAAAAATGAACAGTTCTGCAACAACTCTTCAGGCAATTGGGAAATTAAGGTTCCCAGAGTCCCATACTAGCAGACATGTGGTCTTTTCCTCACCATAAGCTATCTTCATAATGCTCATTAATTTTTTCCCCATGACTCAGAAGACATGCAGTGATCAGCAAATAATTGCAATGGTTGTAGAAATTTCTGTCTTCTGTTACCAATGATTGTTCTTGCAGAAGGGAGGTAGGTTTCCTTCTCCATTTGAGTGCACTGTCGGCCAGATTAGTGCAACCTGCCAATAAGGGAGTCTGAATTTACCAGGTACTGAAGTATGCAAGGGATGTTTATATTTTCTGTTCTACTGGTTAATCTGAGGGGGTAATAAGAAAAAGACTTCCACAGTGAGTGCTTATTTGCTGAGATCACCAGAATAAAAGGGACTGAAAATAACATTGAAAAAAAAACAGGTTAAAAATAACTGCGAGTAGGTTTTTGGGTTGGGTTTGGGTTTTTTTTGTTTGTTTGTTTGGTTTTTTGGGGGGTGGTTTTTGGTGCTTTTTGGGTTTTTTTTTGTTTCTTTTTTTTTTTTTTTGTTTCTTCTGTAGAGCTATTTTAATGCAAGTTGTGCTGGAAAATACAAAAAGCTTTTTAAAATGAGCTTTTGTGTTTCAGGTTTTATGTACTTTTTTCCAGAAGTGTGTTTTGTCATTGTGTCTGAAGTATCTCCTGCTTTTGAAGCTTTCAAAGCTCATTTTTGTCCCATGGTCTCTGGGCCACATGTGCTTTGCCTCGTCCCTCAAGGCATGTTGCACCTGAATCGAGGCATTACACTAACCCTAGTCAGACCTGCTGGTGCTGTGTGCTGTGCAAAACATTTGTTGCGCCACAGAAACCCAAAGAATGAAGAATTGCAGACTTTCATAGCCCTGCCTTCCTCTGAGGAGTATCCCATTCCTCACCTAAGAGAAAGTGAAGTCTCTCAACTCAGGGAAGCAGCTAGAGCAAAGCAACATGCTGCTCACTGCTTCTCACATAGGGACACCTAAGTGCTGCTGACGTCTCCTTAGATCCCCTGGAGTAATGACTGAAGGCAGACCCAGGTCCATGACAGCAACTGCCCCAGGACACTGAGTGGGTTTTGGCTCCAAATACAGCTTCTTCAGTGTCTGGGAAAGTAAAACAGGAACTTAATAATAGGACTCACCCTCTGTTTATAACAATTCAAACCAAAGTTCTGGCTAGCAAACCCACTGACATTTTTGCTTATTAAAGTCCATTCTAGTTCCAGTTTCTGTAATTCAAACCATCTCTCAATCTAAAAATATTCCCAGCATGGATGTCACTAGGCAATTGATGATATTGTTCAACATTAACATTATGATACTTTACTAAGTCTGATGGGTCAAAGGAGACTGAGCTGGAAGCATTTTGTTTTAAAATACTCTCTTCTGTCACTACTGGGATCAAAAAATTTTATTCCTCATAAAAAATGTTCTGTATAGCAGTTCTCAAAAAACTTCATTGTTCCCACATAAAATCAGCAAGCTGTTATCTTATTGCCCATCTTCCGGTAGAATGAACATACTTAAGAGGTCCAAATCTGTCAGAGCCAATGCACTAATGTGGAAGGTGACCTCATCAGCTCACATAGTTTGCAGCCACTGCTGTGGTTTTGACATCAAAGACATTCCAAGCAGCAAGAAAACAAAGATTTTGAGAAACAGTTGTGATAAACCTGCATGATCACTGGCAGAAACATTAGTGACAGAAAGATATCCCAGAAAGCAAATCCGTATTTGTGCAATAGTGGAATATTCCAAATATAAAGGACATTGACTGTGTTGCAAGCAAGAGCAAGCTTTCATAGCTAAATAAATATAAAAGAAGTTATTGATGATTTATGGACATTCATTGTCTGAAGAAAAACACTTAATGTTCCAATGGGTGTATGAACAACAGAAAAAAAAGGGTTACTATAAAGATATGAAAAAAAAAATCTGAGAAAGTGTTGAACCTTTAACAGTAAATAAGCTTTTGTTGAATACCGTGATTTGATTCAAACTCCCATCTTATGTAAAAAAGGACAAACTGATTTGTCTCAAAGATTTTAACTTTAATTAGGAACATATCCACAAAAGTAACCAAATTCTTACAAGGAGAAGGTCAAGAGAGGAAGCATATTTGAAAGATTTTCTTCCTTTCTTGCAGGAAACTACCTTAGGAATCTCTTACTGCTGTCTTTTTCTGAAAGAGAACAAGGCCACACTAACTTCCACAATCTCCTGCCCCAGATACTGCCCTTTCCTCTTCTTTTATCAAGCTGAAGGCACTCGGGCAGGTTTTTTTCCTCACAGACTACCTCTGAACAGTTTCCTTCAAGCAGGCGTCTCTGCCTGCTTAAGACCAGCCAGTTCCTTGCTGTGCTTAATATGTGATCTGAAAAACCTCAGTTATCCTCAACATGGATTTTTAAATATTTTGGATGAAAGTCAGTTTAAGATAAAAAAATAAGGTGGTTTGTATGTGATGCAAGCATGATCGCTATGTTTAAAGTTATAAGCATGTCAGCAAGTACGACATGCACAGAATTGACTTTAATGCAACTTGACATCGAAAGTCAGAAGATGCAGGCTTAACTATAATCCTCACAATTGAAATAGTGAATCAGCTAGGTTTCAGTTACAGGTGCAAATCAAGCCCAGTTTTACTCTTCTAGAGCTTCTTTCCCATGACAAATATACATTTTCAGATTAGAGCCTATTAGGGAAAACTGTTAAAATAGCTTTTCTAAGACTTTGTATGCATGATTGCAGTGTGTACAGCAAGGCTTAAGAAAGTTAAACACAACTGAGAAAAGGCTGAGGATAAAGTCTCGGTTTAGTCTGTAAATATCAAATGCATTATTTTTAACATTAAATGAAACGCATCTGAATATGAAAGCAAGAGAGGACAATGAACCTTCAGACTGCGTGGGTTGATATGGAATGAAAGAAAAGGTTTATATCCCAGTTCTGCAGAACGCATTCATGATTTGCTTTACTTGTATAAACAGTCCCACAGGCACCTTTCCCCTCAACTTTCTTTTTTATTTTCCCCTCATTTCTCTGTATCTACTGTATTTTAACAAATAGAGAGGTTTTATAGTTCATGGATTAGGATCTTAAATTTACTCTAAATGCTTAAAATGTTACCTTCCCTCTCTAAACTTTCTGTCTACTGAGCAGTACTGGGCAGAGTAAATTTTAAAACATTTTTCTTCACTGCTTTGCTTTTTGAATTGTGTAATTCTTGTCTTGAGAAGCTTTTCTGGTTTAGATGCATTAACATTTTTAGTAGCACTAGAAAGAGAAAAGGAGAAGTGAAAAAATTAAAAAGAATGAGGAAGGTGAGGTAAAACCTATGATCTCTACTGTAATGTGTTTTGACACATTGCAGAGATATTCTGCCATTCAGACTAGGATTTCTTAGAGGAGAAAGCTAACAAAGAGAAACCTTTAGCATAAATATCTCAGCTCACCAGTTGGTAAGACTGAAAATTAATCAGAAAAAACAATTTTTATGTCTCAGACTCAATGAGGAAATACAGTAAAATCAAAAAGACACAATAAGAATTATAAAATTAAAACAACCCTTCTACTTATTGCATGAAATAAGAAAAATTAAATCCTCTACTGTTCTGTAAACTACAGGTATACACAGAGAGAGATGAATTTTCAACACTGAGTCTTATTCAACAATTACTGTATTGTATCATATTGATTTATTTTTAAATTCAGAGATTACAGCTTCCCCAAGGTTTCTTCCAGGAATTTTGTCCTCAGTGATAATCTGATGCTCTGCATCTCCTGTCTGCCACTGGTCCCTGCACCCTAGGACAGAAGCAAATTTTGAGCTTAGTTGCAGGGCCCAGTCAACAATTTGGGCAGATAATGTAAAGTAATGTAAAGTAATAGACTTTTGAAGTTGTAAAAAACCCCTAACTCTCTTGATAGCCATGATGAGAATTAAAGAAATGGAGACAGAAAGTGTAAGAGAGTAAGTACAACACCATCCATAGTTCAAGAGCCTAAACAATTCTGTGCATTACAGTACATATCTATAATAACCTGTCACTGACTCATGCTTTTGGAGCTGGCTTATGGACTGCAGTGCTTGCCCAGAAAACCCTTCCTGGTATTCTGCAGAGGCAAAGGTGATTGCAAGGGAGATGGCTCTCATCTTCTCTTGCTACATTACATTAACAAAATACTTGAATCATGTGCTTAATGTGTGGCTTCCTTACATGGACAACTGTAAATAGCACAAGGCTGTCACATAATCACTAACAGGTGCAGAGAAGGAACACTACTATGGATGGGAAGTGTTTTGCACAAGTGGGAAGACATTTCCACTGTAACTTCCTCAGTAAGAAGGGAGCATCTAAGGGGAAAACTGTGTTCAGTAATTCCTGCAGTTAAATGTCCTTCATGAAATACATTAGTCTACAAGATCACTTTTAAAAAATCTGAGTCACGAATTACATATACCAGAAGAACCCAAAGATGTATACAAGCAAAAAATGATTTATTTCATTAGCATTTAGTTTACTGACAGAGTAATTTCTTCCCCCCATTTTTTTTTCTGAAATTGAGAGAGAAAGAAATGGCTATTTCTGAATCATTGTCTGCTTTTTAGATTTGAGACATGTTTGTAAAGAAGATGAACTTCAGAAGCAATGACATTTGAAAATGGCTTCCATGACTCAGAGATTCATTTTACACCTAATTTTAACTACCTAAACCGTATATATCCCATTTAAGATACCCCTTTAAGAATGTTTAAAATGGAAACAGAGTACCTGTGGGGGGGAATTTACCCCACAGTAGCATAATGTAAGTAAGGCCTTTGAGAAGCTCCTCCTGTTGATCACTCTGGCTGACTTAGTTGAGGAACCACGGACGGTGCAACCCATAGCTGGAAACAGCTTTCCAGCTGTGCATCTAATACACTTAACTGCATAAGGGTTCCTGACTAGACTCAGGATAGTCCAAAACCTCTTCCCCATACTAAATGGGATCACGTTTCTGCTGGGTCTTCAGGACAACTGCTCCTGCATTGCTTGCCCACGCAGATGTAGCAAAAGGTCGTGTGGTGAATTGTCCAAGAGATGCTTTTCTTCATTTGCTATAGCAAGAGCACACACAAACTAACACATTAGAAGCATTTCTATTTGCCTAAAATTAGGTGAAATTAATCATCAGTTTGCTCTTGCAGCCCAGAAGGCCAATCGTATCCTGGGCTGCATCAAGAGGAGCATGGCCAGTAGGTCAAGGGAGGTGATTCTCCCCCTCTACTCCACTCTTGTGAGAACTCACCTGGAGTACTGTGTCCAGTTCTGGAGCCCCTGTTACAAGAAGGACATGGATGTGCTGGAACATGTCCAGAGAAGGGCCACAAGGATGATCAGCAGGCTGGAGCTATGAGGACAGACTGAGAGAGTTGGGGTTGTTCAGTCTGGGGAAGAGAAGGCTCTGATGAGACCTTATTGTGGCCTTCCAGTATCTTAAGGGGGCCTACAAGAAAGCTGGGGAGGGACATTTTAGGCTGTTGGGCAGTGATAGGACTAGAAGGAATGGATTAAAACTAGAGAGAGGTCGATTCAGGTTAGACATTAGGAAGAAGTTCTTCACCATGAGGGTGGTGAGAGACACTGGAACAGGTTGCTCAGAGAGGTAATGGAGGCCCCATCCTTGGAGGTTTTTAAGACCAGGCTGGATGGGGCTCTGAGCAATCTGATCTAGTGGTAGGTGTCCCTGCCATTGGCAGGGCGGTTGGAACTAGGTGATCGTTAAGGTCCCTTCCAACCCTGACAATTCTAATTCTATGAGTACATAATCCTGGTTTTGCATTGGAACAGTTCCACTTACTAATATTTGTCTGTGTTTCAAGACCCAGTTTTTTTCTCCTTTTAGCCTGTAGGAAGCTTGGAAATGTTACTACTAATAAGATTTCTCAAGACTTCAAAATGAACAACAAGAAATTTTGACTTCTAATTTGTTTCAGATTGGAGTTTCCTGTATGAACATTTTCAGATTGGATGATGCAGCTTTCAAACATATTGTACCTCAGAGAGAAATAGTTCTACTTCTAGAAAATACTTTCTTAATGTGTGACACTGCAAAGGTGAAAGTAGTAAGAAAATACAACCTTAATGGGAGATTACAATAGAAGCACTTTGATTTTGTTAAGTGTATAAAGATTTTTTTGACCCAGTCCATTATGAATTCATAAAACATTGATTGTTTTAAAACTTGGATACCTTAAAGCAAAATGAATAAGCTAATTTGGGTCATTTAACTTTAGTAATAACAGTTGTAAGTCATTTGCTATGTAATTTACGTCAAAATCTGTCAAGCTATACAATTGAATTTTTAAATAATCTTGTGGGAAAATCCACAAATCCAGGTTTGTTTCTGGAGTGCATCAGAAGAGTCCTGATAGGGTCTGGATCCCTAAGGGACTACAGTTCGAGGAAAGGCCTCCTCTTCCCTTTCTGAACTCAGGGACTGTTCCTGCCCAGGCAGCAGAATTCCTCCATCACAGTGTAGACCAGGAAATAAATGAAATCCTCAAACAACAGAGATCTGCTTGCTTGCTTCCCCTGCTGCTTTTCCTGCTGCTTTGCTGTCTTTCTTCAAACTTGCATTCTCTGTTCTCTTATTCTATTAAAAAAGAAAAACCAAAACATAGGGATTGATTTTCATTTATCTTTCCCAATGTTACATGACAAGCATATGGAGGAATCTATTATTCTACTTTAACTAATATATGTATAAACAAATTAGGAGCAATATCAATGAAGCTACTGGTTGTGAAAGCCTGGAAGAAAACTACAGCATTTGAGGTCTATCATCAAGAAGTCAGATGTATTTACATTTCTGCCACCATAATGACCTCTTCACCTTACTGTTTACTTACCATTTTTTTTTTTGTCAGGAGATGGAGAGATGGTAGGAAGGGGAAAAGAACCTAGAACACTATAACCAGGCTAAAATCCAATGTTTTTCTTCTATTACATGAATGCAACAGTGGGGAAGAGGAGAAGGAAGCACACAAACTTACATCACAGGTTGTGTTACTGTGCTATCACCAGCCTTCTTATGGCAGTATGCCTGCTACAAATTTTCATGTGTACAATAAAACATAAGACCATATTTAATGATTTCTAATATTTTTATATAGCAACATGGAACAAGTGTGTTGCTCTAATTAACATTTTGTTATCATGTATTTATGTAAAATGGAAAAAAGTCCATCAAGATTTGCTTACTTCTGTATCAACTTTGCTTTCTTTGCAGATGGGCATTCTCTGGAGAGAGAACATTTCTGCCCCTCAACTTAAATGGTGAATTTTAGATTATGTATTGTCATAATAAAGAATACTGTTTTCTTAAAGGGACATAGTAACATAGGGTACATGCATGAGTAGTACACAGTGACACAAAAGAATATACATGCAGGCTTTGAAGTGCAGTGTTATCATCAGAGGCAATTTTGTGAGCAAGCAAAACTCCCATGGGAAGCTTGGGCTATAGCGCAGAAACCACCAGTCCCACATGCAAAATGAAGTTAAAGAGACAAGTGCAGAAAAGCTTTTCCAAAACAATGAACTAGATAGAAACACGCTATGCCTGACAAACAGAATGAACTCAAGATAATTCTGACAAATTCATACTAACCTTCATTTGCATACACTCTATGAGCAGATACAATAATTGTTAATGAAAACAGTAGTTAAAATGACCCTAACATGGTATCCTGCCTAGAGTCTAACCAAATAGTGAATTAATATGAAACAATGGCAACTAACTGGATTATTTAAATCTTCATGTCTTAGAAAGAAATTACAAATTCAAAGTAATCATGGACCAATTTA
Organism: Ceryle rudis; assembly: GCA_033439905.1. Lineage (NCBI taxonomy): Eukaryota > Metazoa > Chordata > Aves > Coraciiformes > Cerylidae > Ceryle > Ceryle rudis. The sequence continues at coordinate 22,641 of JAAGNO010014653.1, forward strand.
ATAATTCATTTTGTGAATTTTGAGTGCACTCATCTTTGCAAGCTTCAGAAGCCAAAACATTATGGTCAACTGATTCATCATGGTTTTAATTATGATTGTTGTGATAATACCTAATGAACAACCAACCACATAAGCATCTAGCAGTAGATGTGCCTCACCAGCCAGCCTCCGATCCATATTGATGTGACAGATACAAGGTTGGATTCTCCCCATCCTCATGTACAGAACAGTTAGCAATGCAATGGCAGCAAATATAATTTTAGTTCCTAGAGTATGTGGGGTATTGTTAGGCATTTTCTTCCTTCTTTTGTTCTTGGTAGAGAGTCAGAAAGGGACACAGAAACAGTAGAATACTTATCAGAGAGAAGCTAAGTGAAATACACGGGTATTTCACTGTCCCAAAGACAGTGGTAGGAAAGACAGGGAAGTGAGGAAAAGAACAAAGAGAGTGAGGTATAGAATGTGTCTCATGTGTAGAAGATGAGAAAGGCTGAAAAGAAGTGATTAGAAAGATGGTCATGGAAACCATCAGGTCTAGTCAGAGACTGATGAAGTTGTAAAAATTAGCATCTGGACTGTCTCTTTTCTCATTTATTTTCTTTCTCTTCCAAGAAAATCCCCATGCAAAGAGGCCTTAAGACTCTGATAAGAATTCTTTTTATGACCAGGTCCTTCAGCTAATGATCATAGGCCTCATTCCTAGCAGCATGAAGTCCTCAAGGCTTCTATTTAAAGTCAGCAGGAGAAGCAAATGCTCAGTACTTAAAAAAAACAAACAACAAAACAGAACAGAACAAAACAAACAAACAACAAACCAAACCAACCAAACAAAAACAACAAACCAAACCAACCAAACAAAAACCCAAACAACAAAACCAACCAACCAAAGCAAATAAAAAAACTAACCAAAACCAAACCAACCAACCAATCAAACAACAACAACAACAACCAACAACAAAAAAACCCCACACATAAAAGAAGAGGTCAGACTCTGTACTTTGAGAGTACAGAGCAGAAATCATCTGAATTCTCTGGTTGACAGTTAAATATCAGAATTTTCAATAGACTTTGAAAATCATCTTTCTTGGGATTATTTCTTCCCTTCTAACTGCTTTTTAACTCATGGTCCTGCTCAAGTTTTTTAGTCTGTCATCCCTTTAATATTTTTTTGCTTCAGTACTCTATCACTGTCATTACAGAAGAATCTCCAGATACCTACAATAAAACATTTCCAGCCAGGAAGAGAATCAACCCTCTGAAGAATGTGTATGAACTGAATATTTTCTATGGTCAGTAACTCTGTTATTCCCTGAGAATCCTTTTGTGACTCCTGAAATAAATCTGCCCTTTCTGTGGCTGAGTTCCTGCTGTCAGACTGTCCAAGTGATTCCACAGATGACACCAGCATTGAGGGTTTCCAGGATTCCTGATTAGCAACTTTCACTACAGCTTGTCACCTCATGCAGCAAATTTTCTTAGCTGTACAAGTCAGAGAGAATGTCAGCAATGAAGTCCCATTTTTACACCCATTTTAATTAAAGAATTTTATGCCTTCACCCCTGTATTCTCACGTGTTTCATAATTTGAAATATTGCTGTCTCATCCTTATTTATGAAACTATCAATTAATGCAAATAAAGAATTACTTAATTCGGTTGCATTGTCCTGAGTATGTGAGATACCCAAAGTCAGCAACCACTGAAATTAAAAGACGTCTGAGTTCTCAATGTTTTGCAAGTTTATTTGATGTAAATTCATTTGTTTACAAAATTGAACATGTCTGGTTTTGTTTGAGGAGGTACCTAGCTACAATGATCTGTGAACATAGTCTAGGCTGGTTTGATCTAAAATACTTAAGCTTTTGATTCTAAAAAGTTGACGTTTCTTGTTAGTGTTCACTCTTCAGCTGTGACTGTCTCCTTATGTACTTCTGACACAGAGTAGACTTTTTAATTAGTCATGTCAGTGTCTATAACCAACATTTAGATATGAAGTAGCAACTTACCTCAATAAAGAATGAAATCCTGTTTTGATATCAAACTTTCACTGTTATCAGGGAGACCACAATTTCACCCAACATCTTCATCAGATGGAGTAAAATAGATAAATTTATAGTTATATGATGAACAATTTCTTCTTCTATTGCCAAGGAAATCAGACATTACTCATTACATATGCTGTTTTCCAGTTTACAACTATCACTCTTTAAACAACCAGGGTGATCCTATGTTGGCATTCTGTTTTAAGACTTTTATTTATTTGTTTGTTATGTGAAAAAGATAGGGGAGAAAACTCCAGGGGGAAAAAATCCCCAACAAACCAAAAAAAGACCACACATAACCCACCCCGTTTTCTGAGATTAGTGATTACACAATTTAATTTTCCTTACATTAAAATTCCTGGCAATTTATTCTTCAACATCTCTGACAGCCACACATTTTGAAGCACGGGTTTAGAAGGTACCTGGGGACTAGTATGTCTTTTCCCTCTTCATAAAATTCCACCAAATTTAGGACAAGCTGTCAACCTCTGGAAAAATGCCTGGTAAATCTCCACAATTCATCTGCACTTTTCATGCAGAGAAGACCGCAATGAATAGGAACACATCTCAATCACACATGTATTTTCCCATATTTATGCTACTAATACTATGAAGACGTCTGAGGTATAGCCCTTCCATTTTGCCATTGGTAACATCTGACTGATAGGTTCAAGTTTCTGCCATGAAACAAGGAGTAGTGTATAACTGCTATGTTCCCCTTGGCTCTCCGCTGGCCTCAGGCAGGGAAAAAGGAGTAGATTTTAGACTCGATTAAAAGGAACAGAAGTTCAGGACAAAGTGGATAAGCAGTGGATTAGTTCTTTAAGTCAGGCCAAATGAACACCTGAAAGAGTATCTACTTCCTGGACCGATCAAATAAAGTCATATTACTCAGCAAGAGTTCTTAATGTTAAGGGCGAAGTAGAAATACCCTGGTGTTCAGAAGCGCTCATCAAACCTAACACTACCCTGTCTGCACACTTATGAACATCATCTAAATTAAAGTAATATTAAAATTACTTAAATTAATATTAAAATATTAATATTAAAATATTAAAATATTACTTAAAGTAATATTAAAATTACTTAAAATTACTTATCGTTGCATGATTTCAGACATTGACTTTAAAAGAATACTTCTAGTACATCTCTTCAGGCTACTCACAAGACAAGTCTTGCATTTTATCTGTATTGCCATGAAAACTGTCACCTGAAATGGCTGATTTGAGATGATTACCTTTGGAAATACATCTGGGATGTAAATTCTGAAAGCTTTTTTTGTTGTCTAAGAAAACAGCCAAGATAAGTGGGCATGTGCTAGAAAACATTAAGTTCATCAGCTACACTCTCTAAAACCAGAACAGAAACACAATTTTCTTAAACCCAGAAAAAAGAATTCCAGAGATGCCAGCATCACCAAATTACTGAAGTCTTAAAAATATTGGATCTTACTTACATCCAGAGTTGTGTATTCACATGAATAAACTGGAGTAAACATTCATCCCACATGGTTATGGAATAAAATATGTTCATGTGAATATGTCTGAAAGGCAGGGAAGCCGAATAAGAAATACTCCTTTCCCCTTTGCAGTGTTTCATAAGACCTCATGACTTCAAGACACTTCTGTACTTAGGAGGAAGAATTTACGATTTCTTTAATGTTAGAGTTTGGCAGCCCTCAAATACAGTTCTCATTTTTAAATGGAAAATGGCTGCTACTCAATTATAATTCCAAGAGACGAAAAGAAGGTATGGGCCAGTTTCTCAAAATATTTTCTCTTACTTTACGGCAAACACTCTATTTCTTGATGCCATACAGAAGACTACCCACCAGCTATTGATTTCCTTTGTCAAAGCTGGACCTAAATCTTCTCTCTCACTGTGAAAGCATGGCCTGTGGATTTCAATGAAATGTTCTTGAAAGATCCTCAGTAACATCTGTGCAGCTTTTTAATTGCTCATTTGCTGGTATGGAAAAAACCCAGTGTCAAAAAATTTAATCTAAAACACAAACCTTGAAATATTCTAAATCAGATGATAATCATCTTTGCTGATGCTTAAAAGTGCAATATTTTTTATCCAAACAACAGTGACATTATGCAAAATAACATGAACTTGGGAGCATTTGAAAGAAAGAATTACATGAATGTGGAAAGCTACAAGAACCCTTAGAAATGCACACAGACCATCATCTCATGCTACAAATAAGAGTCAGAATGACAATACTATAAATTAAAACAGCCCTCAAGCAAAAACTAACAGCCAGGAAATGAGAAACAGATTTAAAACAGAGAACAGAAACCAGAAAGCATGACCACTAATGAGATTCTGCACAGCACTTACGGTAACAAAGGAGGTGACAAATGATAACAGAGATACAGTATTAATAAGGAAGTACAAAATATATTTCCTATTTATGCTGTCTTTCACGCAGAGTAGCATCAACAGTCTAGCACCTAGAAGGTGAAAAGGGGACATACATTTAATAATCTCTTACTTCAGAGGGGTGACAATCAAACTGTAACACGTCTCACAACTGGAAAGTGGGAAAAAGACATGAAACGGGGGGGCAGGAGTTGGGGAGGGTAGGCTAGCTGATATAACCTGCAGAATTAAAATCACATTATAATGCATAAAGAAATTCCTGACCTGTACAAGAATAATGACTTAAACAAAGATTACAACAGCCAATTTAGTGTAAATATACTACATGCCAATGTAGTGTCATACTCATTTCCTCTTTCTCTAGTACTGCTTGTATTCAAGGCAGGATTCCCATATTTATATCCAGGATTTCTGTCCAAATAATGCAAACGCAGGGAAATTGATGCATCTGGGATACCTCAGAGCAACCGCACACATGAAATACAGATAACCTGTTTCTGAGAAAAGTCAGGCCTATAACACATGTTCAATTAAGTCAAAAGCTTCTAGAGCCCAGGAGATTTTAAGCACATGCACAGACCACTATTTCAGCACGTGTGCTGTAAGGTGAATACATCCTGAACTTTGCATGTACGTGCTTCTTTGGTGGTCTGCACAAGTGCTGTGGACTCATCCAAAGTTGTGACATCTTTGCAGCCTGGTCAGAGCAGTCAGGCTATTGGAGGCCCACAAATCCTGAGCAAAGATTCAAAGCCTTCAAAGAGGCCATATACATGGAAACCTGGAATTATATAGGGCAAGTCATGGGCTATAGATCCCCAGTTTGAGGGAATCTGAATGCTCAGTTTTGCAGCAGTCACATCTAGATAAGGCAAATGAAGCAACTAATTGAACAATAAATGAGAAATAATCAGTCTACTAAATAATAATAATAGAAATATATCCACAAGACCTGAACAGAAGTCTTGATTGCATGATTTCTATGCAATTTAAAAATAAAGGTACAAGCCATCAATGCAAGGGGCATAACTTAATACTGCTTAGTCTGAGCTTAGATTGAACAGAATCTAAAAATCCTCCACATTCTAGCAATGAGTTCTCTTATTCTTACAAAACATTCTGCATTAGAGTCTTGTAACTCTGCACACACACTCCTGAAATGTAGCTCTCACTTTATTTTCTTCTATCAGTGTCTCAGTACTCTTGCTGCGTTCTTCTAATGGAGATTCACTTCATGTACAATATGATGAACCACATATATGGGAGATTCCACACAATGTGGAACAAAGCCATTAAAATATCTCACATAAATATACACATATGCATAAAATGAAATGAATAGGTATTATGCCTTATTGATTGAATGTAATAGAGAAAGTCTACAAAATAGGTGGCTATAAACGGGATCAAAATACATATCAGTCCTTAAGAAAAGGAAAGTCAGATGCTAATGATGAATCACATACTCAGAAGCTTTTTGTCTACATCAGTTAAGTGAAATTCACCCCAGTGGAATACTACCTTGACTGTGGTTATATCAGGGCTTAATGAAATTAGTTGGAGTGCATCATTAATTGGTATAAATTATAACAGATGCTTTTTAAATTTTTTTTTTCCTTTACCTCATTATAGTATTTTACAGAAATAAAAAGGCTGGAAGTCCTGACTGAGAAAAAGAATTAAGTATATGCTTAACTTGGTTCATGTGTATAAACTCATGTTAACAGTGGATTTTATCTCCCAGATCAGATTTTTTCCTAAACAGAATCTTTCTTTTATGAGTTACCATTTTCAGGACACAAAGCCAATTCATAGTGCCATAAATCTGTGTTTCCTAAATTGGATGCTGTACTGATCTTTTGCTCCAAATAAACAATCACACAGCTGACCTTCTGGCACAAAATAATATGCATTTGCTATTCCAAATCTCTACCTATACCTTTTAAAGGCCTTTACTGTGTCTTTTAATATAAACTCCTCTGTGTCTTTCTAAAATCTGATCTTTGGAATAGTGTCTAAAGTGAATTATTTTACAGCAATATTTAATGCTAACTCAGAAAATGGATTGTGACAGATGTTTAGCAGGCAGCAAAATCTTCCTAAATAGTGAAAAGCATGGACTATATCTATATTGTTATGCTAGCCCAGGACTCACGCTTACAATATGGCTAATGTCCTCAGCCAGCTACGTGGCTTTCTCTATGGCTCACAGTCTGTTTTTTGTCAGAACAAACAGTCTGGCTCCACTCCTCTGAGAAAGCTGGTGGCTGAGTAAGGCTCTTACTCAGGCTACCCCTGCTCCAGTAGGGATGCAGCCATCCTCATCTTGGAGATGCCTATAACTAACCAAGGATGCAGATACATCCTTGCCCTTACTTCCTTACTCACTAAATCTCTAGCAGCATCCTCAGCACTGATACCATAAGATGGATTTAACACCTTTAGCTGTGTTATAGCAAAACAATGAGATAGAGAAATATATAGAACCACAGTTCATGCTCAGAGCAACAGGTTAATTTTATATAATGTATACTAATTTTGTAAAAGCCTAGTTACCTGTCAAACACATGTATGCAAGATATGAGGTATATTTTCAAACTTCTCTCATAATACAATGAATGGACTTTATACACTAAGTTAAATGTCATAGTCAATCACAGCAGAGGAACTGTCTAGGGACTCTGAGTTTTCAGAGTGTTAATTTGAACTAAAATAAAAATAAAACTTTTTAATACCATTAGCATTCTAAAGTAAAATATTGCTTAATTGCTGTTCTAAATAATAAAATAAAATTCAACACTTGGTTTAGAACTGATATCCTAAGTAAAAGTCCATTATTTTTCCTCACTTTTCACCACCATCTATGGACAATAAGATTCTTATGTGTGTACATAATTAAAAAAAAAGTTGCAACTGAATTCAGGCTTTGTGTTTCATGCCTACCAAGTGAAATCAAGGCAAAGAGTAGGAGGGGATCTTTGGTATGTCCCCACTCCCACTCTGAGGGGGAGATGTTCTCCTCCACTGCTGCTGGGAGCATCTGCTGATGCTGCTTGTGAGCACCTGCAGCAGTGACGATTCTACAGCCATCTCAAGAGTCACTTTATTAGCCTCTCTGTTGCAATTTAAATCCATTAATGCATTTCCCCAGCAGCTCCAGAGGACAATTTAGTCTTTCCCTGTTTGCAGTGACCTTTTTACAACTTTGAAGACGCTCTTCACATCTTTCTTAAACTAACTTGTCTTCCTGACTGAGCTAACCCCAGAAATCGTCGCTGAGCACCAGATGAGGCTTCAAGTAGCACCCACCGAAGTCAGAGATTATTTTACTTGCCATCATTGCTCCTATTTTCATAGAACAACATATTTTGTTTGCTTTTCAAAAGAAAGGTCTGTGAACTAGTAGTAGATGACAGAAAATGAAGTTCTCTGAAGTTCCATGACTGCCACCATATTTTGCCTGGGCTGGGCCTTGCAGTAATACCTTGTTTGTGTTTTGGTTTTGTATGTTTGAAAATCACAGCATAAGGAGAGGTATATTCCCTGCATGGATTGCCTCCTACTTGCAAGAAATAAGAAGAATTTGCCTGGCTTTGCAGAAGTTGCATTCTGCTTTTCTATTATACTACAAAAATCTTTTATCACTGTTGCATTGCTGAAGAGAGAGCAGAGCTACAGCCATCCTGCCTAGGTTAACGGATGCTGTATTCTTCCTCTACTGCAGCAGGTTGCCTCTGATGCTCTGATTGCTCTTTGGTCTGTCCCCAGTGAGCAAAAGGACTCATCTGTGCACATGAAAATGCATAGCATACAGGTTTCCAGATGCGTACTGCAGCCTCAACACCCCCAAAAGCCTCCAGAGTCAGATCTGCCTGAATCAAAATGTCTTCTGTTATCTGTCCTTAGCTAGGGTGCTTCTGCCCCCTCTCACTTCCTCCTTGTTTTTTTGAAAGTGTAAACAGATATTGCAGAGAGGGAATAGTGCAGGTAGCACACTGACTTCAGAGCCAACTCAAAAGGCTGCGCTGTGCAAAATGCTCCAACTGGCATAATCCCCTTCTCACTGTGATGCTTCCAGAACTTGCCTAGGAGCTTGTATTTTATGTCTAAAATAGCATACTGAGGTCAGCATTCCTTTCGATGGCAATCACTTGTCAGAATCTCTGACTATGTCAGAGCATTCATGGAGTTGCCAACTTCAGCATCAAACATGGTCCCAAGTGAAGATGGGTACATCACAGGAGTGCAAGTATCTCCTCAGGAATTCTCAGCAGGTTAACTACATCCTAAACCGAGTATGTTTTTTTTTTGTGTGGTGATGTCCACACAAAGAAAAAGAAGTGTGCAAAGAATCTGTCCTGCAATATCCAGTGAAAGCATAGAATTCTGTGCATACAACCTGGTTTCTTTGAGAAGGAAGGGGGAAAAAAAAGAGAAAATAAAAGAAAATGTAAAAAAATATTTTAGCTACCTGGTTCCTGGATTCAAGGAGAATTAATGCAAACCAGTTTCTCCCATGGTACTTTTCATTTCTACATTCTCAAGCCTGTAACACATAGTGTATTAAATTTCATCTGGTGAGATCTTTTAAAGAGATAGGAGGCCACTAAACAGTTTTTACAGACTTTCTTACAGTGGAAAATGGAAAGCATGGGTGCAGATACTAGTGTTCTACAGCTATATTGATAAAGTTTTCTCTACATTGTTTATTCCTTTACAATCATAATATGCAAGAATTTTAAGGACATATAGGAAAGAGGTGGAACACAAGTCTGTGAGCAACTGATAAAAATAGAAGAGAGTACCAAAGAGCATGGAAAGGAACTATGGGTATCAAAGCCTTTACAGAAAAGTCTAGATGACCACCTCTCAACACCTTCAGAGAGAAAATAGGAAGTGCCCTCTCCAGTGCAAAAGGAAAAGATGTTATTTTTTGCATGAATACTTATGGTTGAATTTTGTACCAAACCTGTTCACTGAGGTGATTCACCAGAAACAGGCAGCAGTTGACAAATATCTTTTACAAGGATCTTAGGAAATTTTAGCCAGTTTCATATTTTTTGAGCTCTCAGAATATGGGATACTTGTGTCTAGTAATTCTGCAGTGAAATTGGATGTTGGCTAACCTTCAGTTACAGTGGCCAAGCTCCTTCGATTTCCCAGAGCTGGTGTGGAGAAAGCAGACCTCTCTAGATGGTAAAATTAAGCAGTTGAATTAGGCTCTCCCTCAGACTATTTACCAGAAATAAAGATATGGAAGAACCAAAACAACTCAGGCATCTCTGGAAGAAAACAATGACAGAGGACCAGTGTAGACAAACAGTAGTCAGTGGTGATAAGAAAGCAGAGATAGACAGGATCACTTGGCAATGATCTTCTTTGGCACTTCCTGCTGGTACGGCTAGAGCTACCTCCCTCAGTGCAACCAGCTGAAGTGACTGTGGCAAAAGTCTCTATTCTCCTTTGAGGAGGATACAAATTTCATTTCCATGTACAAGCTTCTCAGTTTGACTTCACTCCTAAACCTAACAGTCACCACATCAAGCTGCCTTTGGAGACTCCAGGGTTTAGGGTTTTCAATTTAATACATCCAAAATGAATAACCACATTAGAAAGTTTTGATCCAGGTTTTTCGCAGTACAAAGTTATCCTTATGAAATGGAGTTTCACACATATTATCCTACTATCTGACATATCAAACAGGACTAATTCAGTAACAGAAACACCCATATTCCCAATTACAAGTCTGTATTACACAAGTGTCAGACTGTAGATTCCGAACAGGTTTTTGTGCATGAGTCAGTTAGTAACTAAACCAAGTACCTTTTCTCTGCTCTAATTGCACCCTCAGTCCTAGTAAGCTCTCTTAATTCTAAGGAGAGACAGCCTTACCATGCAGACAGGTTCTGTAGTGAATTCTGAAACATTTGAATTAAAGACATTAGAAGTCTTAAAACCAGCACCTTGAGAAATTCCTAGTCTTTACACCATGGAAAAGGCAATACAGGTTGCAAGGACTGAAAGCAACACTGTGGGAGAAAACCTAGTTGGACGAGGTTGACCAAGTGATCTATGCTGCTTAAGCACTCTATTTAGAGTTCTTAAAGCAGCAGTGGAACCTGACTTGGTCAAATTTGTCCTTGCATAGTGCTTTCTGTTTATTCCCAGCAAAAAGATATTGCAGGCAAAGTATTTGAAAGAAATTTAGTCCTTGTTTAAGATCAACATTACCATAACACCCCAGCACCCAGGCAGGGTGATGAATAAAGGGTACTGCATATAAATTGCACACCCCCCCTTGTTAGAGTCTTTGTGCTTTGAAGGCAAGAGCACAGCCCTTGTACACGTAAATATTTATAAAAGGAGAGATATTTTACTGAGATGTTTGTAACTACATCTAGTATGACAGATAAAGCTTGATTACATTATCCCTCTCTATGCAAATTGTGACTCTTTCTATCTTCCTCTTCTCTGCATGCTTGCCAGTCCATTTAGCAGAGATTCCACTAGAATCAGTGTAATTCTGTGCTTGGGGGACTGCAATAGCTGGCTTAGCCTCAAGTGTTTATTTCTTTGACACAGCTTTTTAATCAGGTGGAATTCTAGACAACACCCTCCCTCAAATTGTCTTGTTTTGTGATCAAATAAATTTATAGTCCAAGTTACTCTGCTGGCCAGCAACAAATGAGATTTCTGTGTCAAATTTTAGGAACTTTTTCTACAAGTATCCTCTTGACTTAGCTACAGTATTAAGACAGAAAATGGTACTGTTGACTCACAAGAAAAGCCATACATATGCATTTTTCACTGTCATGTGTCCTGTCTCCCATTGCTCCCCCTCTTTTTTTTTTTCTTCTTCTTTTTGCAATACTTTTGCAGGGCTATGGCACCCTACATTTTCTCTCAGCTTTCTGTCTTTTTTCTTCAACTTCAGTCTGATTATTTTGCATTAATGATCATCATTTCAGAACTTTGTACATTTTTCTTTACAATTTGGAGGCCATTCTTTAGGATGAAGCTGTTTTTTCCCTCAAGAGTACCTCAGGTGTAGCGGTAACCTCACAAAAATAAATGCTTTTAATTGCAAAACCTTTGGTATTTTTATACTAAGCTGCAGACACTGGAGTTCTCTACTCTGTATCATGACTGCCTATTCCTGTTCTGCTTCTTGGTTTCAGGCAACACATGAGTCTCAATTGTATTTTCACATAATTTTTGTCTGTCTAGTCATTCCAATGTTTCAGACATTAGTCCTAGGACCATATGTTCCAGACCATAAATACATTAAATAAGAGGTAGACTTTAAACAAACCCTAAATAGTTTGAAGAAGTCTGCACAGATTTTTTTGAAGTTAGGCAGAACTTCAAATTTTTATCTAAAAGCTTTCAGGTTTTGTATATGATCAAAGAAAAATAATAAAATTATGTCTTCTTGAAGATTTTATTTCAGACACTACTTTCAATCTATTTGAATAGGATCCAGTGAAAGAACTTGTTCTAAGAAAATACTACTCAGTAGAAATGCAGACTTTTCCACAGTATACTGAGTCATAATCAGAGCTGAGAGAAGCAGTGACTACCATAGGAAAACATTATTTCTTTCTAAATTTGATGTCTTGCTTCTTACAGTATTTACTGTTGTGGGGGTTTTTTGTTCATTTGTTTGGGGTTTTTTTCCCTTGTTTTGTTTGTTTTATTTTTTCCTGATCTTTATTCTTGCTCTCCATTTCAGTAGACAACATTATTAGTTCTGATTGAAAAAGAACAGAATTGTGAAGTCAGAAAATAGATCTTTGCCTAAGCTGTAGTACAGGCTATAAGACCTGCAGCAATTTCTCAGAAATCATTGGAAAAATAAAAAGTGAAAATGCTGCCAGACAAGCTTAACTACATGTAGATGTGAATAGGAACTAATAAATGACTTAGGTGCTGAAAGGCATGAACGTGGAATCTTTTCCCTGCACAATTTAGAAGAAACCAGAACCATTTTGTTTAACTATCTGCTAACAAGAGAGTGACACAAGAGTTCTTCTATGTCAGATCTTTAGCAGGTCTCTTACAAACACAAAATCACAGAATTTTTAAAAGGCAAAATTAAATCCCAGTGAAATAAATGTCATTAAAAAAGGAGACTGCAAATGGAGGGCCACATGGTCTAAGTCAGTTAGGCTATACAGGTTGATCTATACAGCATACAGTGAATCAAGCTGATGGGTCAGATCAAGTCTGACCTGATGCACCTGAACTCAGAGATGATTCTAAGATTTTCTGGTTTGATTCTGGTGGTAATTTGAAGCTCACTATCAAATAAACATACTCAAATTATTGTTGCAATATACTTCATAAGTGCTTCCTTATTGTACAATAAGGCACTTGAGTAAAAAAAAAATTAGGCTTTAATAAATAATTTCATTTTTTTGACAATTTACTTAAATACAATAAAGCATTTTAAGGAGTTATTTCAACATTTGTTTGAAGTATGACTTCTGAATCAACTGGATAACATAAAACTCATAACAATCACCTGTTTTTTCTAAAGACAGTACTTTCTATTTATCTGTTGGCCACAGAGTTTTCATCTCTTTCCTCATGTCTCATTCCATATACTGCAGTTTATATGGTCTGAGTAGAGAAAAGTAATTCATGTGAGTCCTTTTGAGGGCTGAAGATCTTAATAATACCCTGTGGCATTCTGCCCAATATGTTTATTACCAGAGCCATCTGCTACCTATAGTTCAATAAAGAGCATGACTTGGCTACAAGAAAGACTTTTTTTTGCACATAGAAGTGCTCATCCAGTTTTTACTGGCTGTTCTGAAGTCCATTTCAGGAGAATGCATTTTTTAGTCCCTGGAGGAAATAATTCATTCACAACACCCTTTTCTAGGGGGAGCTGTCTGACCATATTTTCTTAGGCACTGCATCAAAATTGTATGTCCAAGGGTAAACACCTGCAGCCTACACATACATGTGGTTCGTGGCCAACTGCTTAATAAATTTAGTTCCATAAAGAGAAAGAGAAAAGCTAAGCTACTTGTATTTTATTTCTATATGCTGAAAGACAAATGTATCTATTTCAGGCTAGTACTTACATATTCAAAAAGGCAGCAAGCAGTTCTTTATATGAATGACATTTGACTTAAGTTTGAAGAATATTTGGACTTTGACTTGGAAACACTCAGACATCAGGAATGCACTTAAAAGGAAGAGATTAATTTTGAGCAAATGATAGAAACCATGTGTGAAAGAGTAGAACAAATGGTAAGTACTTGTTTTGAACATCATCGTGGAGGTCACTAACAGTATTTTATGTCCAAAGCATGCATAAACTAAAAGATTTATGCAGTAGCTTCTACCTTAACAAGCACCCTCCATACGATCAGTCATATGCTAGACTAGTGGCCAAAACAGGTATGTGAAATACCTGGGTGAGAGGCCGTGAAATGCCTCACTCCCTCATTTTCCTCTGAACTTTTGCTGTAATTCTTCTGCTAGGTGGTATCAGAAACAAAGATTGAGGTCAAACCCTAGAACTCCACTGTAAAATTTCAGAGCAGTTTGCATCTGACCTATACACCAAACTGAGGAAAAGTACATATGCAGTCTTATATCCACTGTTATTAAAATTCAGTTCACCAAATTGCTGCATTTTTTTTACTGTCATCAAAAGAATCTGCATAAAAACCACCACAACAAATCTACCACAGAGCTTCATGACTTCTCATCTCACTGATTCAACTAAGCACAAGGTGTCATCTACCTAAGTTGCTATTAATTTTAGAACTAGAATTACTGAATTAGTGGTCACTTTTCTGACAATTTCCCAACCTTTGCTTCCTTGAGCTTCAATGCTGATCAGAGCTTAGCTGAGTACCTCATCTCTGACTGGCTTCAACAGTGAGAAACTGCTGTATAGAAAGAATGAAACCTCTGTACTCAGTTCAAGGTTCCTCACCAGAGTAGCAAAAATTGTCCCGAGGCTGAGAATAAAATAAATTAACCTAGAACAGATAGGCTTGCTGTCTTGGTGGGAATGGCTGTTCCTGCCTGCATCTCTAACTGAAGTAGCCCTGCATGTCCTGACCTATGGTAGCAGAAGAATACTCACTTTTCCAAGGCTTCAGCAGAGGTAGAGGAGGAAGCAGGTTCATGGTGGCTCTTATGGCACCTACTCATGTTTACCAGTGAATAAATCACTCACTTTTATTTTGCATGGCCTTTTCTTGAAGCCATCTCCTTGTCCACATCTCAGTAATTTCAACACTGATGGTGTCAAAGTCTATTCAGCAACACCTTTGAACTCTGTAGACTTTGTTAGCAGCACATCTTAGCCCCACCAGAAGATCACACATAAATAAGTAATCCATGCCCAGCATTCAGTTCAAGCCCAAAATGAGCAAAGAACAAGTAAATTCAGAGATTAGTTTTTCTCAGATACTTCTGATTATCTGAATTGCCCAGCATCCAGATACTCGAAGATCAAGAAGCCTTGCTTTGAACAGCACAGGCACAGGATCTCATTCTGGATTAAACCCTACAGGTACCTTGCAATTTGCAACTCCCTCAGCATCTCTAGTTTTGAACTGGAGTTGTAGTGTAGCTGCATCTGTAAGAGAAATCAACCTTTGGGACAAAATCAGAGATTGACTCTGGTGGGTATACTTGTGTATTCAGCAATAATTTATAGAGAATACTTCAAGAATGGAATTGTGATCTAATCTTTAGCCTTTCTAATTCTAAGTACTTATATTGCTAGGAAATGCTGTTGGATTTTTCTTCCGTGCTAAGCTGGTGCTCTCTGGTTACCAATGTCACCGCAAACTTAGGACAGTCTACAGACCGGACTGGCTATTATTTAAATGATGACATGAGCCTGTGAAGTGTAATAGCCCTAACAGGTACTAGGAATGAATGTGGAGGGTAGGGAGAATTGATTAGCTGGTGGGATACCAGTAAATACTAAGTGCTTAATCACAGGCAGACTCAGCACCTTCATCTCCCAATCAATAGTACTTGCAGGTTCAGAACACACAAGGCAGCCTTGGGTTTAAAGAGAACGTGAAAGGTGCTCTCTCTTCTTTGTTATTTTTACAGTGTGCTGTACTTGTACAACCCATTTCATCCTAGCAGTCCAAAGGCTTTTAAAATTTTTTGAATGAAGAAAACACTCATTTCAGCTGTCCAGTACCTCAGAGTAGTGTGGGTCTGGGAATAAAAAGAGTACCATATCTCATTGTAACACTATGATTTGAGAAAAGAGGATTTTGATTGGCAGCACTTTTAAATCTAAATAAGTACATAATCAAGATAAAGGCTAATTACCCATACGCTGGCAGAAACCCTACAAAGTTTTTAGATGGACATATGACCAACAGCAACTGTGAGGGATGCCACCTTTAACTTCTATCATCACCTTTGGCAGGCAGAAGCACAGTAAAATCTGCAACTGGCCTAAGGAGGAATGAGCTAGATGGAAGCACAGTTTGATTTTCCTTTGAGCTAGAGAGAAAGAAAGGAAAAATAAACCCCATACACGAGGCTTATGTTTCAGCCAGCAACCACTGAGCTGTCCCTGCTGTGAACTGATAACTGAGACTGATAATAAACGTAGCCTGACTGTATCAGCTGTACAGACTTATTGTGCTTATCTGAAAATAGAAATAAAAGCAAGTAGGGCCAAAGATGGACCAAAATGAATTCTCAGAATACCAAGACCCCTGTGAACTTCAGCCATTTGGTTAATAGAAAACTTGGACACAGACCACCTTAGAATAGGCTTGAAAAACATAAATCCCAACTAACACTGTGCTAGTTGAAGTCTTAGGGTTTTCCAGTGCATATCTGTAAATGTTGTTTGCTAACTTCAGGATTGGAAAAAATAAATCCACAATGGAAGCAACATTACATTGTACTATTCAGTCTGAAATGCTCCACTAGAAAACAGTTTTTTTATATTTCTGCAGTTATTTTTTATAATACACCTTTGTTCTTTTCTTGTCATATATTATTACAATTTTTGGCAAGCAACAAGTAGTTTACCTTTAGTAACTGAAAGATATTTTAGTAACAGAAAGATATCTGTCTGCCTGCTGGTTTATCTGACCTTGTGCTTCTGCCTGTGCTAGTGAAAATGAAAGGATTGTGAGACAAAGAGCCACAGCCATCTTGAGTTGGGCTGCATGAAACTGCTTAGGGACTGGGAATTCATACACATAGCTTGTTCCATCCTAAGTCACTCTTCTATATCTTAACACTGCTTCTTGGAGTTGACAGAAGAGCTACAGGAGATGTCAACAACAGCAAGTTTAATAACTCCCAAAGGCTGAAAAGCAAGTTAAGTGATAGTTTTCCCTCCCAACTGCATTATCTTTCTTAAACTCTTTTTTGTTTTGTTTTGTTTTGGTTTTTTTTGCCTCGGTATAGGTTTTCAGCCCAGTGTGTTCCTGTAAGTTTCCAGCAGCTGCTTCTCCCATTGTCATCCAGCTGTATTGTTCTTCATAAAATGGTGCTCTTACGAACATTCACCGAGCATTTTTCATCCCTCCTCTGTGTAAATCCATCTAACCATATTCTATTGTTGCTTATGGTGAAAAAATTGCAATGCTGTCTGAGTGTAATGTTAACATGTGGTATCTCCAGAGCCATTGGAGCTTTGAGGGACCATCTGATGCCTGCAGAGCCATAGCAATGGAAAATGTTAAAACTGAGACTGGAGCAAATGGAAAGAATTAACAAAACTAGTGGCTGGAAACAAACAAACAGACTGAAATTAGGGATAACAACAGGGGAAAAAAAGGGAAATAGAAAAGCATTATCTTACCATGGAAACTATTGGTGTTACATATGTTAGCTTTTTCTTTTTAAATCCCCTATTCACAGGGATTATATAACTCCAATGAGGAAAGTCACAGGAACATGGCTTGCAAGGTCTTAGGAAAGAAGCTTTAAAACGACATTTAACTATTTAATTCTTAAGCGTAAGAATATAAATGTTAACTAATTTTAAGAGCTATGTTAAAAAAAATAAGATCAATTTAGCACATTCCATGAACCTGTCAGACTTTTTATATATTATTTAAAAATTTGCTGCAATTTTCTGGAGATAATTCCAGCTAATCAGACATTTCATGAGTCCAAAATGCAGCAAAGGCTATTTTTTTATTAAATAAGTAGAGACTGATCTAGACATCCAGATGTATTTTTCTTGTTATGGGCTATACATTTCTTGAAGATGGAAGAGGGGGATAAAAGTCGCTGAAGTTCTTTCATTAGCAGAGTGTTTCTAGGCAAGGACAACTCTGAGATCATCAAATCTGTGAGTGCTCTTTGACTATCACATCCTCAAAGTAATGAAAAACATCTCTTAATTAGGAGTGAGTAGCTGTTCCCTGGCTTGATGAATACAACTAGAATCCATCTCTGCCTACAAGTGGTCAAAATTCCAAGTCTGACATTTACTACTTGCAAATCATTTGCAGTATTTTCTTAAAAATAGCCAGTTTTGCAAATATTTCTGCCAGTAGACTCATACCTTCAATAGATTGTATACAACGAATAAAAATAAAGTGGACATTATAACAGAGTAGCTGAAAGAGGGATTGATTTGCAAACCTGCTGGCTATAGCAGGTCCACTCTCCTGCCTTCACAGTTTCATAACTGTGTATTGCTCTATTCTTGTAGGATTTGTTCAGACAGTTTTGTTGTTTGGTTTTTTTTTTTTCCTTTTTCACCCTTTCACACTACATTTTTAGCAAGTGCTGACTGTGTGAAAACATTTATATTTCTATTAAATTCAGTATGTGCACAGCCAGATTAAAGGTTCATGGGCACACCTGGTAGCAAAAAGCATAGAGATGACTACCGAGGCATCAGGAGTTGGAGTTTTCCTCATCACCAAACAGAATGGAATCAAAATTTTTAAAGCCGTAGAACCCACATAGCTGGCCACAAATCTAAATCCCATTTTTAATTTCTTAAAAAATTGGTATTGAAGACAGACTGATGAAGTTTTTATTTGTTTTAATCTAACCTTCTACTGATATACACACCAGCGACACTTTAGACCTGAATAATATTTTAAAAAATGCAAATTTGTATTCTTAATACTATGGTATTAAGAGCTGTGATATGACACAAAGTATTGACATCTAGGTCATTAGGGAAAGGAGAAAGTGCTTTCTGCATGGATTGGAAGCATTGAACTTTCCATTAGTATTTCCATCTTCAAACCTGTCCACATACAAACCATCCAGCTGTGGTGCAAGAGGTGTTTATTTCTTGATGCAGATGTGCCAAGGCATATGGAACTGGGAAAAAGTGCTCTATGCAATACATGCTTTGGCACACAGTGCTTCTGAACGTGTCAGAGCAATTAAAAAAAGGAAGAGAAACTGCACTGAACTGGCAGATGTCACTGGTTCACTGCCTGTGCTGGCTGGGATTTGTTCTTGGAGGTCGAGCTGGTGGATCACACGATCACTGCTGGTAGAGGTGCCTCTGCACAGTGCAATGCCAGGCAGAACCAGAGCATAACGGCATGAGTGTGGGCAGTGGGGTAGTTTTAGATATTTGGGCCTATGTTTTTTCACTAGATAATGTTCTTTTTTCCTTTTCTGTTGGATTCAGTGTTCTGATGATAAGAAAGAAAGAATACATGAAGTTACACATTTTAAAGAAATGTAATTTCTGTTCCCAGAGTAGTCTGTTCCATAAATAAAGTAGACCTAAAAAGCTGGAAAACTAATTCTTGAGGCTTATGCATTTGTGCAGAACTTCTGGATACAATTTCTTCATTATTTTCACAACCCCCTTGCATCTGGACAGATGAGGGTCTATCTAAATGTTATTGACTTTAGTGACCCATTTTCAGAAAAGAAGCAACCTCCTCATCCCTCCACCCCCCCTTCAAACACAGGGGAAATGGGTGGTATACTGCCTTAAGCTTGGACCATGCTGCAAACCTGCGACATCCAAGGTGGATGCAAGTTTTGGGGTGAAATATAACTCCAGAAAAAATCAGTTGCTTTTTTAAAAATCCAAAAGATGGTTTAACTACACTGATAAAATCCTGCTCTTCAAATGGTTCCAGAATTTCCCTCCAGCTCCACCCCCTTTGTCCACTATAGAAATTATAGCATATGCAGGAATGAAGAATCTGGGAAAAGTGTGCTCTTTTACATAAACTACAAGTGGCATAATACCTAACTACAATAGATACCTAGAACTTCAGATACATATAATCTTTTCTCTAGGTGATAATGTTGTATGTTGTAAAAGAACCCAAATTTTTATAAATTGCAACATTAAATAAAAGCCTAATTCTTTGCATTTGCTGTTTTGTCACAAGTTAAGTATCAAATATGTTTTAAGTCATCCAAGTCACTGCATGTAGAAATTCCAAAACCCACAGCCATAAAGAATTATAAAAATCAGATTGGCAGCATGCTTTTGAATGTACTTAATACAATGAAAATAAAACATGAAATACTGTGATTGATTCTGTGTGCATGTTCGATACAGGAATAGTGCTGAATCCCACGAGTAAAAAAGCTACTATTCACAATATTGGTTATCCAGCTTTACCAGAATATAATTGGTCCTCAGGGAGTACAACACAGACTAACGAGTAAAATACATAAAACAATGGAAAGTGAGTGTAGAAAGTTAAAGAATGCAATTATTTTATAGTATTAAAAAAAAAAAAAAAAAAAAATTTGGAAGCCAGCCCTTCTTAATTTATTTTGGATGAAAATAGAAAATGAAATTACAAATCAATTTATTATTAATGCAGTTATCACTGAAAAAACCACAGACAGATATTAATAAGACGGGGAGTTATCTACGGATAGTCCCACTGTGTCTGAAAGCTAGTTTTCATCAATTACATTTTGCAGTCACAAAGAAAACAAAACCACCTGAGCAACCCAACTTTTTACACTCAGTGGATGCTTAAGGACTACATGTAAGAGAGCAGGGAATAGGTGTATTTTTACATGCTTAAACAACTGTGAGGGTGATTGAGGATGACTTCCTGCCCTCAGTCCCCTTGATGGTATTGAAGGACCAGAGTGAAAAATGATTTTGGTGAATTATCATGATGATTTAGGGAAGGTAAGTTTCAGAAACTGATGAGGTGTAGTATGACAGGTAATAACCTGCTCCAGAGCTTCATTCCTGATGTTCTCATCTCTGGGCTTTTAAAATTACATGTTTGTGATGATGGCGTGTATTTTAAAATACTATCATCTTCCACATTGATGCAGTGCTGCTCCTGCCAGGCACTACATAACAAAGAGACTTTTCGTGGCCAAGAGGGTTCATAATTAACTTAATGAGAGAAGCAAAAATAAGATACAATGAAGTGAAGGAATGACAGGGAACAGTAAGATATTTCTGAAAAACAGATGAATGACACTCACTGCAGACACAGCACCTAACTGCCACTGAGTGTTTTGTAGCCATGTCAAAACAGGCAGATCTGAAGGAGAAATTTAAAGGAGGATAATGCATTACGTTTGGTGATTTTTGTATATTCTGCAAAGATTCCACCCCCTTAGGCAAGTTTCAGTCTCTCAGGGGATCAAGGAGAGGCAACAGGCACCAGAGATGGTGGAACAAGTGCAAACAAGAGAAAGGGACAGGACTGAAAGAAGAGCAAATGTAACGATAAGGCAAGGGAAAGAGGGGCAGGACAGAAACGAGAGCTGTAAAAGAGGGAAAACTGTAGCAAGAAGGAAAAGTGTAGCAAAAAAAGGAAGATGAGCAGAGCAGGAAGGCTCTGGAGAGCACATTCTCCTGGAACTGAATTTCTAAGTCTTAAAACACCTTGTGTGTAGAATGCAGTTTGATGGTTCAAGTAGTAGCTGTGAGTGATGAGCCTAGAACTCTCTGCCTTGTTGGTGACAGGTGTGGAGATCAGTATAGTTCAAAAGTAAGCATTTTTGTGTCCATTTTTTTTCAGGTCTGAAAACTGTTAAGTAATGACATTTAAAAGTGCATAGAAGGATTACTATTGAAGTTGCTATGCCAGAAACATAAAAGTCAGAAAAGTAGAAAAACTAAATTGTGCAACCTCAATTCAACCCCTGGAAGCAGATGTGATCTCTCTTTAGAAGTTCAGAGAGAATTTTTGTCTTGTGACTTCTGCTGGATCCCCTGTGTCACCCATCTGTGTAGCCTCACAAATGCTCAGACTGAGAGAAAACCAAACACAATATGTGGCACAGCTTAGGAAGTATTCACAATAAAGTGAGTTAAGTGGCTTGTGTATAATATTCCTTTAAGGTAAATGCTGTCAGTTTTAACAAGAGTAACAAATTATCCACTGGTATCTCATGTTCTGCTATTAAAAGTAAGACAAGTACAAACACTCATCCACATACCTTAATTAAAAAACCCTAAGTGTTGTGCTTTTTCTCAAAATGGATGACATCCACTTGATTACTGTAAGCAAAACCACACTCAGCCTTAACCACAACAAATTATCCATAACTCCCACATCTTACACTGTTAACGGCAATGTAAGTACAATCTTCAAAAGTATCTAGTAATGGCAGACTAAGGGCTGTTTCACTGCTTAACCAAAAATAGCAGAAAAGTGTCTTTCATATTATTCCAAGGGCTTTGCACTTTCTAAAAAAATGTATGTCTTACTCCTATCTGCCCCTTCTCAGACAAAAGCTGTGTAACTTAGAAATTCTAATATGCCCTGTGCTTCAGGCAGACTTGGTTTTTCAAACAGTTAATGGGAGCTCATTATCTTGAATTATATTAGTCAGCTCTGCAATGTAAAAATGCTTATAATATACCTCAGTATTATTGTGTTGTATTCACCAGAAATACTAAAACAGGAGACACAGCTGATGGATGCAGTGTTTAGCTTGCTCCTGGGAGGTCTAACAAGTGAAGGATATCCTAATGGCACAAGAACAACAGAGATCAAACAAAGGCCCAGGTTTTTGTCCTGTAAAGTAGATATAGAAAGTGACTATTTCTAATGTTACCTGTTCAAATAATCAGGCACCAAAGAAGTACAGAAACAACCATGTTGAGGAAGACCAAAGTATAATACCAAATTTTTTCTCTTCTATCAATGGTATACACAAGACATTTAGGATGTAGATACAAACTCCAAATTACGTACTCTTTAATTATGGATTGTATAGGGACAGAGAGCAAGTTTCTTCTGACCTCAGTCACTCCACTTCTGCTGTGAGATATGACCATGGTCTTTGTAACTTTATCTTGATTACTGTAACAGTAGCTTCCATCGTCATTTATATTTACCATTCTGTATTATCCAACACAGTCTACTTGATTAAATGTCACTGAAATATGCAAATGGATCATTAGAGGCATATTACATTCGTAACTAATGGAATTCTTAAAGCTCAGAATTGATAATCATCAGATTATCGGCAGACAAAAAATCCCAACAACCCTCAAAAAAACCACATGGCTGAACTTGCAACTAACATTAATCTGAATTTCTCCAATTTTAACATTATTTTCATCATCTCAGTTTTCACTGCAAGTAGGTTGGTTGGCCTCTCCAGCACAAATGGCATGCCAGTTTCTCCAGGATTACATGGTAATGCTATACTCCCCTTGAAACCAAAGGGGAATTCCCTCTTGAGTGTATGAGCCGTAGGCCCAGAGCAGCAACTCTGTTCCTTCCTTGTTGTTCTGGCCTCAAGGTTCCACTTTACTGGCTCCAGTCGACCAAACTCTTGCAGCTTGGCTCACACTCCAACCCTTTATCTAGAGATGCTTTCCCAAGTTCTCCCATAGCCTCTCACATTCAACATGCTACTTCTGTCCCATGGGAGCATTTTTCTAAACTCTTTGTATCTGAACCTGTTTCATTTTCCAAAGCTTCTTTTCCTTTTTCTTTTAGGCTCCTTTCACGGGAAGCTTTTCATAAAGCTTTTCCTGAATACTTTTGTTGATAAAGGCAATCTTCCTAATTCTTCTCTCAGTTGAGAGAATAATCATAATTTTCTCCGGATCCCATTAAGCATACTCAGGTTGTTCTTTCTGTGGCTTTACAACCTTAGACTCTACAATCTGTTTTTACTGCTACCTTAGACTCCACTTTCTGAGTGGTTGTTTTAGGCTACTGGACACCTTTTCTCATCACTCAGTCTCAAAAAATCTCAAGTATCTATGGCCACTAAAACCCACCTGTTTGGGGAAGGAAAACAGAGTAAGGCAATTTTAGAGTAAGTGTTAGGAAGTCCAGTTACACAAGAGAGATGAAATAATTTAAAAAATGTAGCAACTATATTCCCATTTCTAATCTGCTATGTTGTTTGGGTATGTCACCTCAAACCTACAACATATATCATGGAATATGCTACAGAAGTAGCATAGGTTAATAGAAATTTGCATACCCCAAAAGATAATTAACTGGAGCTCATGTGATGTGTCAATGTTATATGCAAGCTGTCATGGAATCCATCTTCTCTATTGATAGGTATACCAGAGCAATATGATCTGCAACCAAGACATAGTATGACCTAAACTGTTGACTGTTCAGGAACTCTGTGGTTTTCTCATCTCTGACTTATACTTCACCTCATCTGAAAGCGTGATGTGCAAAACTAATAAAACTGACCAAAAAAATATTTATAACAGAAGACATCAATGCATATAGTAGAGTGTCAAGAGTTGGCTGATGCTAAGACACATCCCAAGTGGTCCTCAGCTCACTTGGATTGTTAAACCACCCTAGAAATACCTGGAAAAGGATTAGAGTCTTCAGAGGGGCAAAAACTCTTCTTGACCTGAGCAGGAATCTCCATGGTCAAGATTTGATAATCAGAAAGAAAAAGTCGCTCAGAACTGACTGCTTTGCTATTCTGACCATTAACTGGATTTGTAGTAGGAAGCCGATATTGTACTCAAAAGCTTTTCAGGACAGTGAAGTGCAACAGAGGACAACAAAATTGTTTACAATTAATTAATTTTTTTCTGTTCTAATGGAGTTCCTTGTTCAAATGTACCAGGTATTGTCTCTCTATGCATTTACCCATCTTACAAAAGAGGAATTTAAAATCATCTTATAGAAAGTAATTAAAATTTCCAGCCACCACTTTTTTTTTTTTTTTAACCAGAATTGTGCATTGCCAGGCAACTCCTGGACTTTCAAAAACATGAACTTGCTTGCAAATGTATAAAAAACAGAAGCAAGGGGCACAAGGAGCTGATGCTTCCAGGTTTCGTGCATCTATTTTTAATTTTCTTGGTGCTGTGCCACAACTCTGACTTGCAGCTGGACTAAGTGGATGGATGCATTTAGCTGCATTTCAAATATTCCACTATGAGAATTCCATTTTATTTTTCCCCAGCAGCAGAGAAAGCAGGTCAAGGATGTCATTTCACACACCCTCATGCACAGATTGCTGACTCAGGAGCAGCTTTAACTGAAAAGAAGTAATAACTTGGGGAAAATTGCAATTAGTTTAAATCAGGGGGAAATGAACTAAACATCAAAAAGTTGGAAGCACGTGCAGCTTCAACCCATTGTTTCAGACAGTCTTTCATAAGGCGATTAGATAGAAACACAGCAGGTGTGAAAACAAAATCTGCCCTTAATGGCTTTGTTGCAATCTAAAGCTTTTGTTTGAGGTAGGTTTAGTATAACTCCCATGCTGTTTCATGGTAAGGATATTTTCCCCTAAGGTAATGTGTCAGGTATTGATAAGTTTAAGTTCTATATAAATAAAGCAGTAAATAGAATACTGACACATCTATGACCTGAAACACTGTTTAATAGATAAGTATATGTGGGGCTGTGCTACAAAAACATGCATAGAATAAAATAGAGGTCAGCCAAGGTCCTCTGCCCTCGGTGAAATTACCAGCATATTCTAAATCATGCATCAGCATTAAAATTGCAGAGAGAAAGCAACCCTCCTCCCTTCAGTACTGAGACAGATGGAATAGACCTCCAGCTGGAGACTTTTCAATGTTTTTGTGGATGGAACTGATATCTCCAGAAATTAAAAGCTGTATCTACTCATTTTTTTTCTCTTGCGATAAGTATGCTAATTGGATAAAACAAGCACAGACACTTGCAAATACATTGCTACAAGATTTACTGTTTAATATCCACTCTAGCAATGAAAATGATTCTGTTTGTGTTAGAAAAGAGAAGCCAAGGAGAAAGGTCATTATATTGTGTCTGCAGCTTTCGTTCCTAATATGTGATTCTCATTTCTCAGTAAAGGGAAAATCAATACTCCCTTTAAGTTGTCTTGGATTCAAAAAAGACAGGGCTTTTACCCACTTCATGGTAGTGATTTAGCATAATCATGAGATATATTATGCAATGCTGGTTTTTACAAAGCTCTGAGGTTCATTTAAATGTTTTTTAATTGTACTGCGGTTTGTTTGACATAAAGAAGCAAATGAAGAATTAAGTAGGATCAGTTTTAACTGTGGCTCTAATTGATGAACGTTACTTTAGTAAAAGTGCCATTTTGGTTCTGCTTTCTAGCATCCTTTCATCCTTTGGGCAGTGTTATTCACCAAGATTGTGTCTTAGGACTGTGGTACATTTTTACAGTGGGTAGTTTTTAGAAATGTCTTTACCAAGAGTGCTGAAAACATATTCTTAGTATTCTGTGGGGTTTCTTACCCCGTAAGAGAGGAAAGATAGATTGTGCTAAGGGTGTCCAGAAGCTGTGTATCCTCATACGACCATGAGATCCTAGCTGCCAAAAAGGTGAGTGTGTGAAACCAGACCTGTCTATTCTGAAAGCTGTGCCATCCATCAAACTACCCTTGGTCTTCCGGGGACTTGGTTATTCTATGACTGCCCAGTTAGCAAGCTCAACCAAATCTGGGATGTGATACACACACCCATGGCTTTTCTTTGGTACTTTGATCCATGCTCTGTGTTTGTTATGCTATCAAAGCCATTAGCTAGAAATCATACACAGATTTACTTTTTGTCCAGCTATAGATACCTGTAGCATAGATGATACCTGAGAACATTACCTGCAGGCTCATTTATAGATAGCAGAAGGAAGGTGTTCCTAGAGTAGCTCTCTGGGATTAATCTAAGGTTTGGTTCTAAATAGAGTCTGAACTTGAGATATCTTGCTTTTTATTTTTCAGAGCTCAATTTGGCTCTAATGTAGTCTGCCTGCATATGATTAAGCTGTTCAACAAAGTCCCTAGTTTTGCTTTCTTACTTGTGACAATAGTTGTTGTCATCTTTCAAATTCCAAACAGCTAGCCAAATACTGTCAGCAGGAGTATCAAAGGGAAAAGACAAGGAACTAGAGTGATTAAAGTCAGAAAATTGATAACTAAAGCATACTGCTGTTCCTATTTTGCAAGTATATTATTAAACCCTTTTTCTCTTTTTTCCCTTCACTTCAGTAGTTGTTTTGTTTACCTTTTTGAGGTTATAAAATGTATAGGGAGAAGAACCAGGTTTTTGAAGTCAACTGACCCTAAGTAGTTTTGTACTTTTGTCTTCTATTTGGTACCATCTCCCGAGTCCACTCCCCTCTCCCCATGGTAGGCACATGCATTGTTTATTCTGTAAAGTTGTAAATGGTGCCCTGAAAAGTTTCTTGTTGCTTCTTAAAACTTGGAAGGAATTTCTTTCTTAGGTTACTGTTTTTATTAGGAGGCTATTGTGTGCTTGGTTGAAGCAGTTGTTGCCACCACACAGTGGCCTACTTATATCCAGTGTGGGGGAGTGGAAGAGTCAAAGGAATTACCATGTGCCTGTTTCTGAGCATTTCTGTAGAAACAAAGGACAAAAAAAGGAAATTATTTGCTTTCACTACTCCAGGTCATTAAAGGTCTAATCTGAAGCTTGCTGAATTTGATGAGTTTTGGATTACTGCGTGGCTGAGTTAGAGGCCAATTAATTCAACTTCACTTTCATTAGAAGGAGGAGGTGTGAAGTCCTGTTCTGATTGCTGTGGATGAGCAGAACACAAATTGACTCACTACTGAATTTCATGAGGGGTTTAAATCAATCTAAAAAAGCTGTCAGTGAAAAGGATGATAATATTTCCACTGAATCTTTTCTCTGCAGCCCTTCCTGACCAGTCCTGGAACACTTGTTTAGCAGCCTGGTGCTCAAGCTCACTTTATCTAGCCGAAAAACACACCCTATGGGAGGCTGGTTTCAGCTGAATAACTTGCCCTTCACTTTGTTGCATGGCTGCATGAGCACCAGTGGCGGTGCAGGGGAAGCACTGGGAAGGCAGAAGGTGGGACTGTTCCTTTTGGTAGCAATTGGATCTTAGTTGGACTTAAGCTCTTTAGAAAATTACACTGGAATTGTAATTGTGGAGCTGTGTGGCAGATGACAGTTAAGTGGAGCACATCTCAGGGATTTCGAACTCCCAAGAGAGTAGGCATTCTTTGAGATTTGGCAGTTGTCCTTGAGTTTGGTTTATACACTTCCCATCTGAAGTGGTTAATTTTATTTTACACTTTTTTTTTTAACATTCATTTTCTTATGGAACCCCTTATGGAACCTTTGCTTTTTACATCTGTCATGTCACTAAGCAGAACTAAAATAGCTCCAGTCAAATAAAAATAATGTATAATTAAAGTTAAATAGTTTTACCTGTGAAAGCTTACTGTGGATTTCATGTGAACTTTGAAATGAAGTTACTATTCCAGAAATCCTTTAACAGAGATAGGAAGAGTTAACAATTTGCTAAATGACATCTATATTTAAGCTTTATTGAAAGGTTTTGTTTTAATAAATGAGCACTTTACAAATACTTACAGGCAATGAATGTCTCAAGGAGCACAGATATGCATACTTTTAACACAGTTTAGCCTTTGAAGTACTGTCTATGGAGTCTGAGTGTTACATAAGGATACACAGACACCCAGGCTGGATCACTGATATGTTCTGATGCATATTTATGGTACATGGGCTTTCCTGGGGAGATGTGATAGTGCTTGGCACTTGGTTTGTTTTGCTACCCTTTGAGATTTGGAAACTGAATACATTTCCTTTTCAAGAACTTCACAAAATACCAAACCATTGTTTTGGTGCATAGAGAGTTACTTTTGTAAAAAAAATGATATTTTCATCCTTTTTTCCAAACAAGGAATACAAAGTAACATTGAAATCTACGGCTATGGTGGGAGGATGTGGTTTCTGCAGGGACACCACGTACATTCCATCTCATGGCATGCACTTGGTGTGACATTTAACAAAATGTGTTACTTAACAGCTTTGAGAAAGGCCAGCTTCATTGGGAGCCCTTCCTGCAAGACAGCATGTCTTTCCTATGGTCCGGCAGAAGGCACTGATTGCCAGGGTGGAGAGGCATTGTGCTGCTGGAGAGTGTTCTCAAAGTGTTTGTGTCTTAAACCAAATTGCAGGAGGCACACTTCTGTGTATCCCAGAAAGCAGGATTGCCTGACCATGTACAGTTCCTGGTGAGCAAATTGAAGTGATTCATTGGAATAAGTAAGATAGATTGTTTATTGTTCTTCAAATGTTTATGTAGCCGTGCTGAAAACTGCAGCCAATCTGCAACCTTCTACTGTCTGCTTTTTATGTTAATCCGGTGTTATTTGCAAAGGTCTAGGAAGGAAGCCTGTTAGTGAGTTTATTGATTTTTGTGGTATTGACTAGCTGCAAAATAGTTTCCATAGATGGCAAACCAGACATATTTCTTACTTGAGGTGGTGAATTTGGATATTGTCCTACTTCTGTTTCTTAATGAAATCCAACAAAGAGCATAGGAATTGAGAGTTGGGGTTGGGTGTTTTTTTATATATATTTTGTAATTGTTGTTGTTTTGTAACAAGCCTTACCAAAGCCATAAGAGTTGTATTTGACAAAGTGTGTCTATTTGTGTCTATGTGTGGGAGGGAGAGAGTTGGTAACAGTAGCTTTTTGTCTCCAGAAAGAAACATCATATGGGTAGAATGTGGTGGGGATTATGGCATGTAATCATTGAGAGATAATTACATATTTAAGATCCACTGTATCAGTTGTGAGGATATAGATAGATAAATACTAGAATGCTGTCTTAATGTAAAAGTAAAAATTTCTTATAGGACTGACAAAATTTCCTGAAGATCTGCCTGCCATGTACTCTATTCTCTGCATTTCTTTCTCACTGGAAATATCAGATTCTAATTAATGCAAGATGACAATTACTGTAGGTGTCTCTATTTTGATGAAGGGCTAGAATTTTCAATATTATTAAAAATAGTTCAGAAAGGATTTAATAAAATTACAGAGGTAAACAAGATAATAAAATTTAGACAAAATCTATTTTCAAGTTTTATACTCTTCCTGACTGCCATTTCTGATGTTTAAAAATATGTTATAAAGAATACAAGCTTAAGCCAAGAAAATTTCATGATGAATCTGTAGAATACAACTGTATATAGTTATATCTATGGTTCGTGAGCATTCCTGAGACAATGGGAGAACAGCAATAGTGAAATAATATGTAACTAAAAAAAAATAAATCTTATCCAGGCCTGTTTTAGAGGAACATCATAGATTTTGAAAGTAGAAATAACTTATAAATCTTCAAAGAGCTCAATCTTTGTACCTCTGTCAGACAGGCAATGAGCATCAATAGTGTAATTTTACTTGTGCTTTTCTGTCTTTGTTAAAGCTTCATCTTTTTTTCGAATGGGAACACTCAGTTTCTCGTAAATGGAAGTGTGCTAGCTGTCTGGGGAGTGCAGCCAAAGTACCAAAGGAGCACTGTGTGCGAGGAGGGTCTTTTTGGAAACCACAGAAGCTGAACCTTGTTGAAACCCATTTTTGTCAGACTTGTTTCCAGGAGGTAGGAACAAGGAAATTTTAGTTGGCAAAGTATATCCAGGATTCATAATTGCTTTTGTCAGCCTGTGCTTTTCTGCAAGAGCTCGTCAGTCCTTGTTAGTGAACCAGCTTATTTTGATGCGCTAGTTTATATCTTTGAGACAAGGGTTACCTGTTCCCTGCTTTCTTGAGACTGCTTGTTCTAGAAAACTTAAAGGTGTGTAATAATACCTTGATGTAGATTCTGTCTTTTCACTTTTTTTTTTCTTTTTTTTTCCCCTGCATTTCCCTGTTGTCATGTAGGGGAGAGGTCAAGATTTAGAACAAAAAGTGTGTAACAAGTAAATTGTGTTCAACTTCTTCACCAGAACCCATAGGTCCCTTTGTACAAGCTGCTTTTCTAGCTGGTTGGCCTTCAATCTTTACTGCTGTATGGGCATATTCCATCCCAGGTGCCCAAGCCTGCATCTGTCTTTGTTGAATGTCATGATGTTTCTGTCAGCAAATTTCTTCAGCCCTCCAAATGGCAGCTCTGCTCTCCAGTCTAGTATTATTTAAAACTGCCTTTTGTAATAAATTTAGAAAGTTTACTAAGCATGGCTTTTGGTCAGCTTTTGCGTTGGTTTCCTCTCTAGCTCTATATTTTGAAGAAAGAAGGTATGGTAATTCTATAAATTCTCTAAGAAGGTATGGTAAATCAGCAACATTATAGACAAGCCTGAATTTTAGCATCTTACTGGATGAGTGGCATGAAGTGCTCATCTGTTCTGTCTCAGTTTGCTTATATAAAGTAGTGCAAGTATGGAACTTCGTAAATTTGACAAACGCGGAAGATGAATGCTTGTCATATAGGAATTTTTTGTGTGAATGTGTTCAAAGGATGGTAGAGAGCTCTGTAAGGGAGGTGTTCGTTGAACTTTTTATTTTTTTAATTCTGCTTTTCTGTTTATGAGCTAAAATATTTGTAAGTAAGCTTTTAGGCTTTCAAAAGACTGTTGTGTTTGTTTTCAATAAAACCACTGTTACTGAAGAACTCCAATACTGCCAGTGATGCAAAAGCTCATGCCAAGTTACAGTCAAGTTGGAAATGCTAGTGCAGCCATCTCTGATTGTTTTGCTCTAATTTTTCTTCAAGACTTTGCTGTGCTTGGCTCAACTGGTTAGTTTTACATGTGTGCATTTTGATCTTCATACGACAGCTCTGTGAGAAAATCACCAAACAGCCTTTGCTTGTTCATGGAATTGTCTTGAATGGAAGTTTTTGCACTGCTTATGTGTAGACTTTAAATGGCTTGTCTGTTTTTAGAGGATAGGTACCAAATTAGAGGAGTGTAAATGAGGGATAGATGGGGCAGTTGAGAAACAGTGAATCCAAAGAATTGCTCTTGTTCTTACTTAAATTTATTTTGAGCTACAGTCTCTACAAGTTAGGGACATCTTTATAAGATGAAAACAGGCATTCTTAAGTTGTTACATGATTCCAGGAGTGAGGGTCTTAATAAGGTTGGTAAGTATCACCCCTGTTTACAAATGGAAGGGCTTCACTGTCTGCCAAAACTTTCTAGTTGGATTAAAGGAAAGGCTGACCCAAAACAGTGGAAATGTGTATGTCCCTGACTAATGCAACTTTATATTATTCTTGCTGGAGTGCTTCTTAGCCAAATATATTCTAGTGTGGTTGTTTTTGTCAGCGGTTCTAAGGCTAAGTCTGGTACTTATGTTGGATTGGTTAAAAATATATTAATGTTTCATTTAACGTAGTATTTATTTCTAGCATAGGAAAGAGCTTTGTGAATTTATTCTCTTTCCCTCTACTTTTGACAAACGCACAGATAAGAAAAGCCATGTACATCAAGGATTGTGCTTAGGTACTTTGGGCCTTGAAGGGACTGTATAAGCACTGCTCTTTACCATCCATGTAAAGCATTTATAAGCTCTCACTCTTATCCCTGATCAGCCAGAAAGGTGATTCTTCATTGCGAGAACAATTAACATAGTGGTAGGTTGCCCAGAGGAAGGGTGGAATCTCCCTTGCTAGAATATTCGAGACTCAGTTTGGATGACCCTGGGTCACCTAATCTGCTTTCAGCAGAAGATTGGACCAGATGAAACTCCTTCCAGTCTAGGCTTTTCTATGTCTCTGATTCCTCACTGGGAAAAGGTAACACTAAAGTCTTCAGATTAGGTGGAGGAGATTTTGGATATTGCTAGTTGTCCTTTTATCATTGAAGCAGGGATTTCTTCCTTTCTCTAGATTTAGTTTGATCATTTGAAGCTTTAAACATCCTTCTCTCAGCAGATCAGGCTGTATGGGCTGAACTGCAACAAAGTGGGTTTTATACTTCTGAGATAAACTAATGATTCCAGAGGAAGCTGGGATTTCTTACATTCTGGACTTAGGCTCATATCAGAAGAAAGTATATTTTTAATGTAATTGTGTGTAATAATTGAGGCCCTACTTGCCAGCAACAAGAAAATACCCAGCTTCCAATGCCCTTGTCATTCATCTGGTTGGAGGGGAGGAAGAGGAGATTCCAGTACTGTTGGTGGAACCAGAGACAGGAATTCAGGTCAGATGCCTTTGCTGGACTAAAAAGAGCACAGATGTAAACTGCTTAGCTCTTGGTGAGTTTTTACTAGATAAGCATATGTAAGTTAATTAAAGAGGTGGGGGGAAAAAAAAAAAAAGGAAGGAAAAGGTTATTTCCTAGCTGAGGAAAAACATCATTGAGTGTCAGAGACGCATATCTGTACAGATGTCGAACTCTCTAGAGCCAAGAACCCTGCATTGCCCAATTAGAACGTTGTCCGTAAGTAGACTACTGTAGACATCATCATTTTCAGAATCTAAGCAGTTTTTAAGTATTACATAATGTAATGACTTCATGACATAGGAAAACTATATGTTTTTCAACAAACTAAAACATGACTTCAACTTTTAAGAATTTGCTGACCTCTGCTCTACAGTACTGCTTGTTAGCTCTTGCTTACTGCAGTTTAAAAGAAAAGGAAAAAAAAAGTGAGAACTAAATCTTAGTTTGCATAGTAGTTTAGCATGGTAACCTTACAGCAGATTATCTTCTAATATGCTACAGATCAAAGACTTATTTTGAATATATTCTTGGTTCTGAAGTTTTAAAGTTCACGAGTTGATGTTTACACAACTGGAGAAGTTGCATGGCTTCAGAGCTATAGTAGAATCCCAAAAATCTATTGATATTTAAAAAGTCATGCATTCTTTGCATGAATAGTGTTATGAAACACCAGCAAATATATGAATTCACTTTTTTTTCTAATTTTTCAGATGATGGGCTGGTGTCTGCAAGCATGTCTAATTTTCACATCCTTTAAATTAGCTTATGAACTGATTAATCTGCATCTGTGTTTTTACATTTAGTTGTTTGACTGTTTTTGTGGTTTTGTTTTTGGTTGGTTTTTTTTTTTTTCTTTTTTCCTGTACCTACTGGATTGCGATAGAAATAAAGAAACTTTGGGAACTCTGGTTTTAATTCTGGCTTGTATTAACTAGTGGTGGTCTGGTATCTGTTGGTCTCCTGCCATGCCTGTTTGATGAAGGCAACTTTCCCTTCTCTGGTATTTGTACTACTGGTAGGTTTGTTTGTCTTTAAACAGAGCAGTCCTACACCATACAAAATAAGTCTTGAATAAGCATCATGTTAACGCATGTCTACAGCGTGCAGTGGATTGAGCACAAGACCCAGCTCAGGTACCTGTGTAGCACAAGGCAAGTCAAGTCTCTGCCAAGAGCAGTGTAGTCATGTCTGCATGATGATGTGCGGGGCTGTCAGTTGTCTCGTAGTGTTCCATCGCCAGTCAGTCTGGTTCAGACACCAGCTTGGCTTGCTTTAACTCAAGTTTCTCTGCCTTGTGCTATGTGTTACTAAGTAGATGTGCCCTAGCTTGTTGCAAATGACAGAGTACTTGATGTGTCCTGATCTCTTCCCTAGATACAGAAAGTCTGTTTTACATGCACCTATTTGATGTTTTCTAAATTGGCATTATCGAGAATGGTGCATGATATTCTTGATAAATTCTTGCTGAAACACTAAAAGACTGCTTAAAATATTTCCTTGTCTCTTCTGGAAATAACCTTTCATGATGTATCCTGGCATTGAATTTTGTCCCTTTCACTGCCATGTTACAGTGGTGGCTCGTGCCAGGGTACCTCCTGCTTACTGATCAGTTTACTGTCAGACATACATTATGCATTATCTCTGCATTTCTGACCTTTCAGTTATGAGGTCATGCTTTGGATCAAATTTTGAATATTCTGTTTCACTTGCATTTTAAAATAATTTTTTTTTCTTTTACTAAAACTTGTGTTTGACTAATTATCTCCTACATATGAAACCATTTGTCTGACAAATGAAAAACATCTCCTCATGCTATATTTATTGTACAGTTACAGCTCTATAAAAATGTGTACTTTTTGCTAGTCTCTAGCAATGAGAGACAAGACTAGAGGAAAAAGAATTTTGGAGTGAAAGTTTGTCTTGCCAAGTACACCTTTTTACTGGATTTTTATTTTTTTCCTTTTTTTAATTGACAAGCTGTCATGCAATTCCTCTTGCTTCTTTTAAGTTGTTTGTAGGCTATTCTGTCTCAATATGGCCATGAATATTTCATTCTATCTTTGAAGAAGTGCCATGCTGAAAATGGTAGAAGTTGTGGTTTCTAATTACATCTGGGTAGTTCTTTCACATAACTCAATTGACCTCATCGTGTTTCTTGAACTGAACTAACATTACTTAAAGAAACAAAAATCTGTGAATTCATATAGGACACCTGTTATTACATTGTTGTTGTTCCATAATACTACACACAAACATACCCACCAGCAGCAGTCTTGATTTTTAGGCTGTGATTTTTAAACCTAGTAATTTGTATTTTAGATGGGGAACTTGGCTTTTTCCTCTGTTTGATCTATTCTGTTTATTGCTACTGGTAATGAGGCAATCCTCTTCTGAAGCTCTAGCTGTTTCCAGTCTTTGTTGCTCATTTGAAAAATCCTTTTAGCAGATGAAATGTCGTAAAGTTCTGCTTCTGTGTCATGGTTTAGGGTCAGGGCAGCCCCTTAGACCAATAACAGATGCTCTCTGTTAACCCCTGTCCCTCCCCAAAGGGGAAGAGAAAGGGAATAAGGGAGAGAGACTTAGCGATCAGAAAAAGGAAACTAGAACAGCTTGAATGAAAATGGAAATAATAATAAAAATGGAATATGTACAAATATATACAAAACCAATACTGAACCCAACCCCCCTGATGGTAATTACATCACTGTCACCGCTGATGCTGTGGGGCATGCACCGGGGGAGTCCCAGACTGGGCCCTGAAGCAGGCAGGAGCTGGGTTCTGATACTGGATTCAGGAACACACAGATTGGGATCGAAGGCAGAACGGACAGAGTCCTCCTTGGATACTCTTGAGGAAGGAACCGAAAGAGGACCTGAGCCAAGCCAAGCAAAGCTGGCAAAGTGGGCCAAGAGGGGAGAAGAGCCACAGACCCTCCAGATCCCTCAGCTTTATAGTGAATATGACGTATATGGGCTGGAATACCTCGTTGGTCAGTTTGGGGTCACCTGCCCTGTCTGCTCCTCCCTGCAGG
>JAAGNO010014655.1:2042-16397 GCA_033439905.1 Ceryle rudis
TTAGAGTTACTACCAAGGATTGGTGTGCAGACCAAGGCCACTGCTGGATCTTGTGCACCACACTGGGGGTGCAGAAAGTAAAAGGCTGCACCTGCAGGGAGGAGCAGACAGGGCAGGTGACCCCAAACTGACCAGTGAGGGATTCCAGCCCACAGACATCATATTTGGTATAAAGGTGAGGGATCAGGAGGGTCAAGTTCTTCCATCTTCCTTGCTTCTTCGATGGCCAGCATCTGAAGAGAACTTGGTTCTGCCTTTTACCCTGATCTGTGTGTTCCCAGTACCAGAATCCAGCTTCTCAACACAGCTCCCGTCTACTGCTGGGCCCAGTCTGAGATTCTCCCAGTGCCTGCTCCACAGCATCAGTGGTGACAGTGATGTAATTGCCAACGGGGGAGGTTGGGTTCAATATTGGTTTTGTATATATTCTGGTTTTATTATTATTTTAATTTTCATTGAAGCTCTTCTAGTTTCCACCTAAATATAAGGAAAAAAAGGATGACGGCGCACTGGAACAGGCTGCCCAGAGAGGTTGTGGAGTCTTCTTCTCTGGAGACTTTCAAAACCCTCCTGGACACAATCCTGTGCAACTTGCTTTAGGCGATCCTGCTTTGGCTGGGGTGTTGGACTTGATGATCTCCAGAGGTCCCTTCCAACCCCTACTATTCCGTGATTGGGTGACACCAGGTGACTTCTCAGAAAACCCTGGGAAATATTATGTGTAATTTCAAAGCGTATCATACTTTATCCTGGATATTTAAACTTCTATGAAAGTGAATTCTTAAGTATATTTCAGTCAAAGTTCAAACTGTTCAATATTAATGCAAAGAGATAAAGGCTCTCACACTTGCACGGCTAGAAATTTCAGTCCTGAGAGGGTTGTTCTCAAGTGGTTAGTATCGCTAGTGTTAAGTTTCTCTCCCCACAACTGACAGTGAAAAATTAAATGCAAAAATCAGGTTTGATATCAACTACAAGCCTTTACTGTATGCAGCTCTTCAGACAGAAAG
The DNA here is from genome assembly GCA_033439905.1 of Ceryle rudis. Classification (NCBI taxonomy): domain Eukaryota; kingdom Metazoa; phylum Chordata; class Aves; order Coraciiformes; family Cerylidae; genus Ceryle; species Ceryle rudis. Next base: position 3,053 of record JAAGNO010014655.1, read on the forward strand.
CTTGTGTTGAAATCACGTTGGTGTTTGCTGGGCTTCCCTGAGCGTTACATGTAGCTACAACTGTTTTGTACATCATATGTAATGGGTAAAGTTCTGCCTGTAAAAATGTCCATGGGCACTCACTTAAGTCACAGCCAATGATTTAATAGGGCCAGAAGTTCTTTTACTTTACATTGGTTTGTTGGCATACTCTAAATATATATGAATGTGATGTACTTACACTGTATCTTTGTAATGTGGTCATGTTGAAATACCTCAGAGCTTGTCAGCATCAATTCTTGGAGCTTCCAGACTGTTGAATATTTCAGTTTTGTGCCTTGAAACTCCCTAAATGATTTTATAGGTTTACAATTAATTTCTGGGGAAAAAAAACCAACCCTACACCTAAACTCTCTGGTTTTAAAAATGTTTTGGAATTACCCATGTGGAGTTTCCTAACGTACCTGTTGTAGCTGAGCTGCCAGCGTAGTCCTGCCAGCACAATTTATCTGTTATTTGTCCGGATGAAGAATAGCCTGCTCATATATTTGCAAAAGATCTTTTCTAAGTGGCTCAAGGTTTAGCAGTTTATGCTCAGAGACAGAAAGGATGAGAACATTTGGTGGAATCATAGCAGTTGTATGCTTAGCAACTCCAAGATGACTTTCATTTCGGGATCAACCTTCGGTTTTTTTCCAAGGAGGCTTACTCTAGATAAGCACCAATCATTTCCTTATCATGTAAATTATTTACTGGAAATTAGTGTGGGAGTTCTTATTTTATCTGCTCCCTTTCATTTAGTTTTATGTGCACATACATAATTCTCTGATTTTGACATCTATGAAAGGATTCTTTTTTTTCCTCCTCCTTCTTTCCAGTAGAGTTTCTATGAACACCTATTTAACAGATGCTGCTGCATGGTGTTCAGTGGCTGGCCGGGGTTAAACCCCAAAAAACAGCTTCATTCCAGTTACAAAAAATTTAGACATTACATTTAGAAGCAAGAGCTCCTATTTAAAGTCTTCCTGTTTCATTTCAATTAGTAAGTTGTTTCTTCTTTTCCATTATCAGACAATGTCTTACTCAAGGAAAGGTGATGGGTTTACATTTCCACCCGTAGCAGTGTGTGACTGGTTTCTGAAGCTCTGTTTTTTGACTAGGAGTAAGTCTCTGGGAATGGCCCCATTTTTTTTTTTTTCTTTTTTTTTCTTTTTTTTTTTTTTTTGTAATTTCTTCTCCTTAAAGAGTAATTCAAATAAGCAAATAGACGATTTTGAATTGTGAGTAGCTCCAGAGAAATAGGCTTGGCATGAGTAATAGAATGAAAGGATGTAGGAGGAAACCCTAATTTGTAAACTTGTAATCCTTCAGAAGTTCATCTCTTTTCATTTCACTTTTGTGACCAGATTCATTCTATAAACCCAGACTGGGAGGACAAGAAAATGAGGTTACAGTACCCCATAGTAACTGGAAGATAGTGCTGGAGTCACCCCAGCCTGTGAGGTCAGATGAATTTCCCTTTCTGGTGCTACATTCCCCATGTCTCTGGGGAAAGGATTTGGGTTTGTTTTGAAGAAGCTTCTCTTTGGAAAAAATATTATGGGCCCACGCTCATGCCTATTAAAAGTAGAATGAGGCCCTGGTTTAGATATTTCATCTGGAGGACAGGGGGGAGCTGTGACGTAGGAATAAGAACCCAGTAAAAGCCACAAAGATAACACCCCATAGCCATTACCATAGTTTGTTTTTTAATTTTTACTTCTTTCCCCCACCCCAATCTGTGATTATCAATACAGATTTCCTTCTTGGTGATGAACAGTTTAGTTTACATTGCTCATGGAAGAAATCTACTCTCAGAGGTGTAGATTCTGTCATCTGTATCCATCTGGGCAAACCACACACACAACGAACGTGCCTGGGATCCCCTGCTTCATGAAGGAGGAGTAACAATTTGTCATAAAAGTAGGCTGCCAAAGCAGCCTGTTGTTTCAGCATCTCTCCCTCTTCCTTTGCAGTGCAGTTACACACTCAAGTGCTATCAAAAGTGCAGACAGACAAAATTTGCCTCCCCTCATGTGTACTAGCTCCATCAACTTAAACTTCACCTTGAGAACTTTCCTGATTATGAGCAGCCCTCGAGTTGGGTTTTAAACCCACACTTAAATTCTATCACCTGCTCTCCAACCCCTTGTGGTAGGACTTCTAGTACATGATAAGGCAGTCCTCCCTGAGAAGTTAAATATCCACTGCAGAATGACTCTTCTCTCCTGGAATGCTTATTTGACCCAGGGAGTGCCAAATTGTCCAGTTCTGCCTCAGTTACTAAATGTGCTAGTAATCTGAATCACTTACTTGTTAACAGACACTTCTAGTAATGGGAACCAGGTGGGAACAACTAAAGAAAGCCCCTTAATTTAGTTAATTTCTTGTGAAACCACATCTTGGAAACAGATGCAGAATGACATCTTGAGTGCAGATATTCAATGCAAGTACTAGTAAAGGGGGTGTTGCATAAATAGTCAAACCTCATGGATTCAGAATGCTAGAGCAGCTCTTCTTAATAGGGTCAGCTTCTCAGACAAATGAGGATGAACTTTGTGGGTAAAAATAATTTTTAAATCAACAGATAAATACCACTTCTCAGAACTCAGAGGACTTCTGACGATATGACGTGTCTGATGTTCACAGTAATTGGCTGAAAAAGGGAGGACCACGAACAGAGTTTTGTACAGCAGCTGACTATGCAGGACACAATCAGAAGCTTGTTAAGCAAGCAAAAAGCAGAAATAATAAGCCACAGAAGTTAATGTATTTGACAGGGTTTACTACAGAGCACATCCTGCTTGTATGTTTCTCCAGCACAGCTGTAGCCAAGTCATATTGCTGCTCTGAAGGTAGAGTCACCAGCTCCTGGTGCCGGTAGTTATGACACTTTCTGTTTCATTAATACTTTTTACAAGAAACTAAAGTTGTGTTACAAATTGCTGGATTTTGCTTGTAGTACCTTCACTAACCTGCTGCTTAGTTTAAAACTTTCCGAATTAGGTATTTGCTGCAAATCAAATGCCAGCTACAGTGGTTCTGCTCACAACATTAAACAACAGTAACACCGATTAAGCTTTGCAAGAAATTTTTCTACAGACTTGTAGCATAGATTTACATTTGGTGAGCAGTTGGTCCTGTAGGGCCGAGACATGCTTTTTGCCATTAGTCTTTCATCGCAACCAAATTTCATGTAGTTATGAATTTCTGATGAGTGTTACCTGTGGGCTGGCCTTGACCCCTGTAACTTCCTCCTAGCTTCCTTTGCACCTACCAGGTTTGTCACACCCCAGTATGGGAACTGAGAGCAAGCTCACAGAATCTGAGTGGTTGAGGTTGGAAGGGACTTCTGGAGATCATCCGGTCCAACCCCCAGCTCAAGCAGGGCCACCTAGAGGCAGTTGCCCATGACCATGTTCAGATGGATTTTGACTATCTCCAAGGTTGGAGATTCCACAGCCTCTCTGGGCGACCTGTGCCAGTGCTTGATCACCTTCACAGTAATAGTGTTTCCTGATGTTCAGAGGGCATCTCCTGTGTTTCAGTTCATGCCCATCGCCTCTGGTCCTGTCAGTGGTCACCACTGAAAAGAACCTGACTTAATCTTGTTTGCATCCTCTCCTCAGGTATCAATACACACTGATGAGATTCCACCTATTCCCCTTTCCTCCCCCTGGCCTTCTCTTCTCTAGGCTAAACAGTTGCAGCTCTCTCAGACTTCAGCCTTTCCTCATTGAGGGAACACTCCGGTCACTTAACCATCTTTGTGGACCTTTGCTGGGCTGTCTCTAGTATGACCATGTCTCTCTTGTACTGGAAAGCCCAGACCTGAACATAGTATTCCAGGTATGGCCTCACCAGTGCTGAGCAGAGGGAAACTTCCCCCAGCATGCTGGCGACTCTTCCCCGTGCAGCCAAGGATACTCTTCTTTGCAGCAAGGGCACATTGCTGGTTCCATTCAACTTGGTGTCCACTAGGACCCCCAGGCAGGTTGCTTTCTGTAAAGCTTCTTTGCAATTGCTTGGTCACCACCATGTCCTAGTGCCTGAGGTTGTTCCCCATGAGGGGCTGGACTTTTCACTTCTCTTTGAAGGTTCCCATCGGCCCATTTCTCCAGCCTTTTGAGATCCCTCTGGATGGCAGCACAACCCATGTATCAGCCACTCCCCCCAGGTTTGTGGCACCTAGTCTTACTGAGGGTACCCTCTGCTCTGTCATCCACATTAAGATGTTGGACAGGACTAGACCCAGTATTCAACCCTGGGATGCACTGCTAGTTACTGGCCTCCAACTACCACCACCACCCTCCAGACCCAGTTGTTCAGCTGCTATTCAATACACCTCACTGTAAGCCCATCCAGCCCATATTTCCTGAGCTTCTCTGCTGATGAAGCTCCTTTGGCAAGACAGGATCATGAAAAAAAAGAAAAAAAAAAAATCAGCACCCATTTTTTCTACAGTGTAGGTGGAATAATTGAGATTAGAGACATGGTAACAAGATTAAGAGAGGTAGAGACAAGACTGGGAAAAGAACCAGTGAAGTAAGGTTATCATGTGGAGTTTGGAAGGAAATGGCAAGGGACAAGTAGTGCTTGGGCAAAATCTGTAACAACCACCTGAACAAGCTATCCCTAGAACAAAACCAACATTGAAGAGCATCAGTGTTCCTCTGCTGTCAGCAAACAACTGGAACTGGAAAAGTCACTGGGATTTATGCACCATGTTCTCATCTAGGTAAGCAAGAAGATTACAACATACCATGTGACTCCTTGCAGAGTAACAAAAATCAGAACTGGGGAATCAGTTCTACGAGTGCTGATTAGATGTTGGCAATGGAAGCCAGAAAAAAACAAATATGCAAAATCCAGAATACACATTAAGCAAGACAGCTACAAACACAAGCACTAAAAAGGTAGGAAGCATCCAAAATTATTAAATTGTTCAAAGAACCTTAATTTAGTCCACGTGTCTGTATAAACTTCCATGTGATTACATGTAATGTCTCCTCCAGATTTTTTTTTCAATGGATGCTAAGTCTAGCGTTCAGGGAACTTAAATTTTCACAGTAAAGAAAACTATAAGCTGTGTAATTCCTGTTGTTCCATGAGAAGGAATGATAATGAAAAAAAAAATTTTCATTGTTAAACCAACTAAATACTGTATTTTGGATATGAACACATTACCCATTGCTACAGGAAAATTATCTGATATTTGGCAAGTAACTTGGAAGCATGTTCCAGGGGTCATTAGTTATGTTCCTCTTTTCAGGTGCCCTACTTGAGATGCTTAGGGTCAGATTTGCAGGAGAATTTGTGAAATCAAAGAACTCAAATGACAGCTCTATACAAGTACCGTAGAAAATACACACTTGTGTACACATCGGAGCAAAAACTGGAAACCAGAATTAAACACCAGTGCTGGCTTCTGATGATCCCAGGTCAATAAAATTTCAGTCTAGGTAAACAGTCCTCCTAACCACAAAACTGGTTTCTCTCCAAGTAGTTAAGTAAACAGCAAGCATCTTTTTAACCTTACTTTTCAACGCTCACAAGTGAGAGTAGCTAGAGCGTGGATTTCAGTAGCTTCACTTCGTTAAATGCTTTTAACCTCTTTCCTTGAACTTCAGCACTCAGTTTGCAAAATGGAGATAATGACATCAAGCAACTCTGTCTGTGGAAAAGAGTGAAGTTAAATTCACCCCATGCAGACCAAATATAGTATCTAAAGATTGAATTGGACAATGTTCTTATGGAACAGGGAACCTCCTTTGACTTGGAGAATGAACCTACTTGCTTTACACAGACAACAGAGACACAGAGATGCAGGTTAGATACTGAAATCAGGCTGACTGTAGTGCATCCAAATTCATTAACTATATTTGAAAGACTGAGAATAATAGAGAACAGAATGAAAAGCTCACAGAAATGACCATACAGTAAGGTGTAGAGTAAAAAAAAAGAAAAAAAAAAACCACAACAAAACCAACAACTAATAAATTAATTCAGGGAACACTGCCTTTGGAGAAAAAAAAAAGGCAAATAAAAAGCAAAAAAAAGCCTGATTTCCAAAGAGGGGGTGGTGGGGGAAGCAAGCTGTATCACTTCCTAATTAAGTGTGCTACCATAAGCTGTCCATACAAACACATTCAACACATTAATCCACGCATTTGTTAAAAATGTCATCTTGATTCTGGAATCTAGTGTCACTTGAAATGACAGGAGTCAGTGCAAATTTTGTTTGAAGTCCAGAAATTTCAGTGGTCTTCTAGGATGGGAGGAAGCTGTGCAATTTCTCACGGCCCTTTACTGCCCTTTTGTAGCACCAACAGATAGGATTACAATATTGTTTACAAAGCAACTTAGGTTTCAGAACCATGGAACATTTAAGTAAAAAACATGTTCCAGTTGTTTGCTTTCCAGTGCAACTTATGTCCTATTTAGTGTTATTTTCCGTGAGAAACGTCATTCTTTTAATAGTGCTCTTTTGGGGTTAGCCTGTCTGATTCTCTTGTCTTAGGGAACTGACGCTCTATCCAGCACATTAATGATGTACAGTATGAAACACATTGCCAGATCTGTAGCTGTAGAATATGAAGCTCTCTAAAGCTAAAACAATTAATCTGCTTTCAGCCTGCTGTATAAACAGTGCGCTCATCCTAGAGCTTTAAATTCCCAACAAAGTTATTTCCTGAGAGTTCCTACAATTAAAGTCTTGGGTTTGGTCCAATAATGTCCCTCTCCAGGCTACTACCACCCTCCTCCTTACACACATGTAAGGATAAGGGAAACACCATGTTAAGTTTTCCAAAATTGGAGTTACGAAGGACAAACCTGATGATGTAAACAGGCGCTGTCACCAAACTTGACTTAAAAACTGTTATATTTGGAGGACAGAGGTTTGTGTTAGTTTGCAAACTGCTGCTGTGAGTTGGCATCAGTATAGTCACATATAATGGGTGTATATATATGATTAGTTGACAACAATATATATGCAAAAGTAAGTTCCTCAACTTAGAAATATGATTAAACAGATACAGTTTTGTGTAAACAGTTGATAAAATTCACTAAGTGAAACCACTGTGGAAATCTAACGTTTTAATTTCTAGATTAAAGACCAAAGATGAAGCAGACTGAACACCAACAGCTTAGGCTGGCCAGAGCAGGCTGCTTCTCCCTTAAGTGGACTCCTCCCAGTTTACAAGGGAACAAACACTCGGATGAAACAAATTAGTCTGGCTCTCATTAACCTAAAAGGTATTCAGTCGGCTGACAGTAAAAGTGAATCTGGGCCTGAAGATGGAATCTGTAACTACGATATAAATCTATGATATTGCGTAAATGGATGCATACACTGCGTGGATTTGACTATTCCAGTAGAATAAACCATCTATTTATAAAGTACAACCGGCTTTTTTGTTGGTGTTTTTCTCATGTACAAAAAGAAAAATTATTTAAAAAATAGTAATAGCAGCCTTTCCTCTCTCTACCAAATTACTTACCCTTACACACTGATCACTGTTGTGAGTAAAGTGATAGCCCAAAGAAAGCTAGAGAGAATCTGATCACAAAATAAGGAGGGATTAAGATAATTAAAACAAACAAATAAATAAACAAAACAAACAAAAAACCAAACCCAACCTACCAACATCACCAAAACAAACACACACACACACACACACAAAAAACCAACACAAAAAAAGGCAAACAAGGCAAGTCTCTTGTTTACTAGAATTTGGATACTTTTTAATCCATGTAACCTTCTGTTCATATATATTCACATATGAATGTAGCTCATCTATCTTTTTAAGCCTCGCACATCAAAACCACTGTTGTTTACTCTCCCCCAAGAACATCAACCATAAACCTCGCAGGAAAAAAAAAAGTAAAAACAACACAAAACCAGAAAAACAACCAACCAACCAACACCAAACCCAAACAAAACATAAAAACAACCAACCAAACCCAAACAAACAAAATACCCCAACAAACAAACAGAGGAAAATAAAAAGAAGACCCAGCAACAAAACAGCCTGGCTGTTTGAATCTAGGTTGCAGCTAGCAATTACTTGCACAACTGAGTAACAAATCCCTAAGGTATGGTGTACATTACCAAGTTTCCTTTTGTAACCACAGGTCTGCATGAGTCCACATGCAAATTTGTTAAAGCAACCAAAATCGAGCCTGTCAGAAAACTACAGCAGACCACAACAGAGAGAACAGTCACTTTCCAGATTACATCCTCACTTAACCAGGCTGGAGCCTACAAAACAGACCTCTTTCATCACTTCTTTGAGCAGACGTGATTAAGCTAAGCAGAAAGGATTTGGTTTAAAAATACAGTGCTGAAAGATAAGTAAAACGGCCGTTACCTCGCTCTTACAGTTTCAAAGCTGTAGTTTGTAATACCAGCTTTCCTTTGATTTCCAAAAGTACATAGGAAAAGACTTGGGGGAGATGAATTACTTTTCCAAACCCAGGTCGCTGCGCTGCACAGAGGTTCCTCAGGGGAACTACTTGGAATTTAAGGAAGACTGTTATAAAAACTGTCATAACAAAATCAAATAAAATCTTTTATCCAGACTCTGGTACCTCTCATCATTGTCGCCCTAAGAGTCAGGAATTCTAAGAACAAGGGCTTTTAGAGCTGCTGTTAATGTTCAGATTCTAAACCAGAAGTATTATGTTATGAGTGAAGGGCAATGTAAAGCTTTAACCATTGACTGAAAATACATTCTATTTAAAAACCTGAGTAAAAAATTAAGAGTGGATTGGTAAACTAAGGGGAGTGCCGCAGTTTGTTCATCAGAAGGAGCTACATTAACAGGAATTAAAAAAATCATACATGAAAAAGCTTCTTGTTCTACTTTGCAATATATAAAAAAATTTAAAAAAATTAACAAAAGTCAACAGCACAGTTTTCTCATCATGGTGTAAAGTTTGCTTGATTTTTATAGCTCGCTCTTTACTGAATATTTTGGAAGTTTGACTCTTGCAAAACGAGAATGTGGTGCAACCCCAAAAATCAGCAACACAATTCTTCTGTTTGAAGTCTCTGGTCTTTAAAGAGTGTGCTCAGTTTCTTAAGCAAGGAAAATAGGAAAGTCACAAGGGACTGCTTAGATGTCTCTTCTGCTTTTGCAGCCATCCTGCAAATGTGCACCAGAAGTACATGCATTTTTTATGCTAAGTAATCTAAAACTTTCATAAGAATTCTTAACTGTTATTCTACCCCACGTGAAAACCAATACAAACAGATACATTTAATTAGGTAGGCAACTGATACCTTACACTGCAGAATGCAGTCATGCTACTCTTAAAGCATCTGTAACCTTAAATCTTAGAAAGAAATATACAACTTATACTTTCCTCAGAGTGTATGTGTTGTCATATGATTATTAAAGAAACATACCTAGTCCCCAACCCACTAAACTTCCACTGAATAAATCTAATTCAGAAAATTCACTGTAAAACTCCTTGCAAAACATGGTAGTGTAGCTGACCGTTATGTCAAGACTAAATACCTAACAAGCACACACAGTAGTGAGCTTTTTAAACCAAGTCAGTAAAGTTTTAAATAACTCATTCTTAATTCTGTGGGTTTTTTTCTATTAACATCACATTTTATTAAAAAAATAACTTTCCTATATTTAACATGTATATTAGCTTGCTGTATGACTGAAGATCTTGAGACCTTTAACATTAAATGATAATAAACCAAACACTTTCTTCACAGCTTTGAAAAAGGGGAGGGAGGAGGACAGGAAAGAGGAAGGAAAAAGAGGAAGCACCAGGCCATTCCTAGCAAGAGAACCAAATAGTTCTACAGCATCAAATTATGAACGTGCATCACAAACGTTAGGAGAAAAAAAAAAAAAAGAAAACCAATTATTATAATGATCAAATTTTGATATATTCCATAAAGTTAGAATATACCATCGGGAAAGACTAGACTGGGAAGGAATACATTCTATTTGCAATTTTCTCTGTATTTCTAAGAAGTTCTTTTCCTTCCTTTTCTATAAGCCATCAGAGATTTACTTGCATTTGTTTGAGCTACTATTCCAGTACGCCAGTTGCACTAAAGCCAGATACACAAAACCCTGCAGGGAAACAATCTGAAACTATTTTAACACAGATTTTCCCCAATTAGAATACTGGATAAATTTGATGGAGGAAATAACTTGGAGGTGAGCATATTACATATTTAATTTGTAGTCCAGGAGATTGCCCCCACATACTTTCAACAAGAAACCTGTGCAGGAGTCATCCGTAACCTAACATTTTATATGTGGTACATACATATTCTCCATGGGCCCCAGGGTCTATGCAAGAAGAAAGAGATGAGGGAATGATCGACTCCCCTAAATCTCATGGGTTATCTGTGCAAAAGATTAGCAGCCCGTGGTTGTATTGGTCTACGTGCAGTCAGCCTTGGTGAGTGAACCCCTTGCAAACAGAGGGTTTCAGAGAGTTACCTGGGCAGAACTGCCCTGGCAGTAACGTCACTAGCAGCTGTGTTTTCAGGGTTTAGTGAGAATGAAAACTCACGGAGAACCTGTACTACTGGGTTAGACTTCATCTTGTACATAAAAATCAATCTCAGGGGATGCAGAGTTCAGTTAACGAATTCTCTGCTGCTCCTCTTTGGGAGAAGGGAATAACGAGTGACATTCCCGGTAGAAAAATCAGGAGAGAAAATACCACTGCAAGGAAGGATAGAAGGTCCCTCTCTTTCCTTGACAGATTCCTTCCTGGGATGAGACAGCTTCTGGTTCACATCCAAGATACCTATACTAGTAGAAGACTGGAGATACATATATCCTTGCACAAACCATCTCTTACTTTCCTCATCTGAGTGCCGAAGCCCTTCTAGAACAAGGATAAAAGGCTATGTTTGCAGCTTAAGCAATGATGGCATTTTAGATTGTTGTAAAATGAAAATACACTGGAAATATCCAAACAAATCCCAACATTTGTCTGATGCTACCTAAAGCCAAGAACAAACAAGCAAGCAATGAACACTAGTATTTTGGTTTTTTGCGTGGATATTACAAAAAATAGTAATCATACACTTTTTTCTTTTTAAATGTTCATTACTTAGATAAAGCACATATGAATGTAACATTCAGAATTGTAACATAGAAAATGTAATGTGGGCAATCTGCTATTTCAAGTACACTTACCAAAATACAATTTTATAATGAAGAAAGTCTCAAAATACACCTGTACAACAATTGGGATCCACAAAATATGATTTAATAGTATCACTCAAGATCACTTCATTGAAACCACTTCTATAATACTGTTTGAATAGTCATCCCTGGTCAAAGAGCATTCTCCCCCTTTCTCTAGCCCATCCCACAAAAGCAAGGGTGGAATTTTAATTGTAATGCCTATCTTTTAAAACCCCAAATCTGAAGCAGTCCTATTAACTATTACACTGCCTATACTTAGATACTAGGAGGATGGAAATCACCCCCTCTGAGGCCATGGTACATTGAGACACTTACCCATAGTATTGTTTGTAGCGCAAGCAGAACAATCTTGTAAAGGGCAACTAAACAGGGTCAAAATATGAATTAATTATCTCACTACCAAATTATTCCCTATGTGTTACTTAAGCCTGTAACATTACAACTTTACTAAAAAAGAAAAAGTTAACCATTTCATCCTATAAATATTTTCTTTATTTGCTTTATGTTTAGAAGTTGCTATTTAAGTTCTATTAACAGAAATACATAACAAAAGCTCCCTAACAAGTGGAAAAAAAGTAATTACAAATGCTGAAAAAGTTGGCCTCATTAACATATGTACAGACTTGCTTACTTAATACATATCTTTGTGGGAATTAAATCATTTTATGACACACATTTATACAGGCATTAGACATTCCCAAGTAACTTTGAGCAGAGATTATGCCAAATCTTTAGTCTGGGCAGACAAAAATGTATGTTTCAGTTTTGATTGTGGAGCTAACATGCAACAGATACAACATTCAGTCTGAGCTGTTGTTGAGAAGTTGTTCTGTTTTCTCCTGCAAAGATCTTTCCATTGAACTTGGGTCCTTTTGTCCCTTCTTTTCCTTGTTCTGCTGTTCCTGCAGCTTCAGGATTATTTTTCGTATTTCTTCTCTTTTGGTTTTCATTCTTGGGCGTGGAAACCAGTCTGTTAAGTTCATTGGTAGCTCAAAACTCAATATGGGATTCTGAAAAGAAAGGTCATTTGGATATTACATTAAGGTGTTATTACCTAAAAGACTGGAGAGAACTGTAACGAGAAAAAGTACATTCATTCTCAACCCATTCCATCATCACTAAATACATTTTTTACATTTTTTGTGGATTAAGATAAAAATCAATCAAGCTTCAGTATGTTGCAGAGTAACACCCATCCAAATCACAGTTCTGGTTATAAGCGCGCCCAACTAATCTACTCAGTGTGCTACACCTTTTAGACAAACTGTTTTGACTGCATAAATGCGTAAAATGGTTCTTTTTATTATCATTATTTTTTAAAAAGGATGACTAGCACGATTGGGAATCTGTTGCCAAATACTCCTGGTCTTATAAATACCTGTAAGTCCACAAACAACTGACCATTTCACTCTAAGAAGCAGGGGCCATAAAAAAGCCCCTGGCTACCACCAGCCCTTTTACGTTTACACTGTTTTCTTGCTAGAGATCATTCATCCAAAGAACTAAGAGCACGAGACATTATCTGCACCACTTCTGTGACACTGTACAATTTCACTCTAACCAAGTGTTGCGGAACACTTGTTTTCTCTCAAATTATTCCCTTTGCGTATTCTGGTTTTCAACATTAACAGGGTTATTCAAGAGTAAATACATTCATCCACTGAGCTAACACTAGCAAGGCTACTTAGGAAAAGAAACACAGTCACGTTCTGCACAGGAACATGCTAATGCCTAAAGTTACACTAGGAACATTACTCCACATCCAAACAGAACACCAAATAGATAACACGGCAACAACAATCCCTATGTTAAACTGACTTTGCCAGTGAAGCCACTGAAAAACACCAGTAAGCAGAATGGCACTAAAGATGCTGAGAACTATGGGCAAAAACTGATCAGGTTTTCCACTGTTTCAATTAGAAAAGAGGCCAATAAGAACATTAACAAAAACTCCTCAGTGTGGTTACCAACAGGAGAGAGAGACTTCAAAAACTGATCTGAGCCACATTCCTCACCGGGGCTTTTTGTAGTTGTGCGGATTGCAACAGAAAACCAGGGACGTGGGTTAGAAGGCAGCTGCGCACGGATTCTGCTGCCTCGGAGCTTCCCTCTCACCCTGACAGTTCTTC
>JAAGNO010014656.1:0-16172 GCA_033439905.1 Ceryle rudis
ATCTGTCGGCCAGGGCCTTCCCAGAGAGCAGCAGCTGGTAGCGACTCCGGCAGCCCAACGACGGCGGCGCCAGGGGGCCGGGGAGGGCTCCCAGCCCGCCCGCTGAGCCCTCTTCGGGCCCCATGGGCCCCGCTGGACCAGAGCCGCTGGAAAATAAGAAGCCGCCCTCGGCTACGGTGCAGGAGGCGACGGCGGCTCCCGCAGAGGCGGCGGCGGCGGCTGCAGCGCTCATCCCCCTCCCCGCCCGCCCCCTCGTGGCTGCGCTGCCTCCCGGCGCGACGCGGACAGAGGCGGCTCCCGCTGCCTTCACTGCCGGGGCCCAGCCATAGAGAGGCCACAAGAGCCGCCGCCGCCGCCCACGAGGCTGCGCATCCACCCGGGCCGGGGGTGCGAGAACACCCCTCTCCTCCCCTCCCCTCCAGCGGCGTCTCGGGGACCCGGCTGCCCCCCCGCCCTCCGCCTCGGGCGCGGCGCCGGCCGCCGCTCCCTCCCTGAGCGCGCCGAGCTCAGGACAGGACCGTGTGCCTGCGGGACGGGGAGTGGGGACCGGCCGCTCGCTTCCCCCTTCCCGCTACGGGGTGAGGGGTGGAGGCCGGCAGCTGCCGTTTCCCCTCCGGAGTTTCTCCTCGGCGGCAGCGCCGCCGCCCTCTCCCCCCACAGCCGCGCCGGCCCCACCTCCCTCCCGCGGCCAGACCGGCCGGCGGGCGCATGCGCCACCCAGCCCCGCCCACCCGCGCGGCCCCCGGGAAATCCGGGGCCGAGCGGGTGGCCGCACCTGCCGTGCGGAGTCGGGTTGGGTGGGGCAGCTCCGCTCCCCTCCCCGGGCTGGGCGGCTCCCGAGCTCGCAGGTACCTGGGGAGAAGTCATGTCCTGCCCGCACGCGGTCGGGCTTCACCGGCCTTGCAGGTTTCGCACGGAGCTTATCATAGTCACAGAATAGTATGGGTTGGAAGGGGCTTTTAAAGTTCATCTAGTCCACCCCCCTGCAGTGAGCAGGGGTATCTAACGAGAACAAGTTGCTCAGAACCCCGTCCAACATCACCTTGAATGTTTCCAGGGATGGGGCATCGACCCCCTTTCTGGGAAGCCTGTGCCAGTGTTTCACCAACCTCATTGGAAAAAATTTCTTCCATGTATGAAATCTAATTCTACCCCCTTTAGTTTAAAACCATCACCTTTTGTCTGGCTGCAACAGACCCTGCTAAAAAGGCTGTCCCCATTTTTCTTATAGACCCCCCTGAAAGGTCAGAAGAAGGTCTTCTCAAAGCCTTCTCAAGCCTGAACTACCCCAACTCCTCAAGCCTCTCCTCATAGGAGAGATGCTTCAGCCCTCTGATCATCCTTGTGGCCCTCCTCTGGACTTACTCCATCAGGTTCATGTCCTTCCTGTGCTGAAGGCTCCAGAGCTGGATGCAGTACTCCAGGTGAGGTCTCACCAGAGCAGAGTAGAGCATCAGAACCACCTCACTCGACCTGCTGGCCCCAAGTCTTTTGATGCAGCTCTGGATACAGCTGGCATTCCGTGCTGCAAGCGCATATTGACAGCTCATGTCCAGCTTTTCATCCACCAGTATTCCCAAGTCCTCCTCAGGGCTCCTGTCAATCAATTAATCCCCCAGCTTGTATTGATACCTGATTGGGATTTCCCCAGCCCATGTGTAGGACCTTGCAGTTAGCCTCGTTGAAGCTCATGACGTTCATGTAGGCCCACTTCTCAAGCTCACCTAGGTCTCTCTGGATGATATCCCCTCCCTCTGGCATGTCAGCTGCACCACTCAGCTTGGTGTCATCAGCATATCCTTCAACCTTTTGGAAGTCCATGTCTGTCTGTCTTATTCACGTGTCCTCCTGTATTTAGACAAGGTGCAGAAACTGACAGGTTTAGTGAGGAGAGCCGTTGCAGCCTTCTTGCATCACCATAAGGCCGCACACCAGAGCATCACTGTACGGCTTGGGTGCCAGCAGTCTGGTGTGACCAACTGCAGCAGCTGAGCCCCAGTGCACCAGTGCCCAGTTTCTGTGCTTTGCACTGCTAGCTAGGCAGGGTCTTTTCCATGAGCTATGGCCTCTCGTCCTTTTTAACTCAGAGGTCACTAAATTCAGCTGTCACATTAGGCTAAGATTTCCTTAAGTTGTCTTCACTGGCTTCAGGATTCCTTACCTGCTTTTAGAGGATAAGATAGGCATGGCATTAGGCGCCTTTATGGTATATTTTCTTAAATTACCTCTTTTTTTTTTATCTGTTGCAATTGTAGCCCTGCAGTTTTGCCGTGCTTTATGTTCAGCTTTATGCAGCTGAACACTTCAGGTGTACAGACCAGGTTACAGTTTATTAAACAAACCCAGAAAAAGTCTGTATGCTAATTGGGGCTTGGATTGCTGTCTGCAGAAAACTGTCATCCAAAGAAGGTGCATGCTGTCATTTTTTTCTGCTTTTTTTCTTCTCCCCTCCAAAAGAAGGCCTAATTTACTCTTCTGAGTAAATAGGGACTCTCTGATTCTGAATCCTAGTAAATATTTTTGCAAACAATTTCTTTCTGTGTAACAGCAAATACAAGAGAACTAGGCAGCTGTCATCTTTTTTAGGCTTGTGTGTCACCCACTGTTGCTTAAGTCTTCAAACCAAATTCCAAGTACTTTTTTACAGAGAACTGAGGATGTCGAAACCAATGAATTCATACAGGTTTTCTCAAAAGTAGCTGTCCAGGTAGCAGAAAGACAGCCAGATTAGTGCCATGACTGAAGAAAAAGCTTCTTTCTGAATGCAGTTAGAGGCACCAGAGACCATCCAAGAAGAATTAAAAATACTAACTACATAAAAAGCTTACAATTATAATTGTTATACTATAGTGGGTGGGGAAAAAAAGAAGGAAAAGGGAACAAGGAAGGAATAATCCAGCAGTGATAAAAGGAGCCACAAGAAAACAAGCACCTTATCTTCTCCCTCTGAGAATCATAGTAAGTCTTTCTAGCTCCAGTTTTAGGGTTACCTAAAATCATTCCTTCAGGGAAGAATCAGGAAGAAAAAAAACCCCACCATAAACAAAGAAAACCACCACCCTCACCTTTTTAGCTCATTTTTCTGTTTTGTTATGAGCTGCTACTTTATATCCAAGCAGTAATTTTTCCTTCATCAAACGCACACTGCCTGACAAATGAGCTATCTGCTGGTCTGACACTGTCTTGACATCTCAAAATTATTCTTTTGCACTAATGCTGTTGTAAGCCATCTTAATGTGCCTGACATAAAAACAAAGTGCTGGCAAACTTTTATGAAAGTGATGCAATTTATTGCAATTCTCGCATATTGCTCCAAACTCTGGAATATGCCTGGCCATGTGTTGCACAGAGCCACACTCAGTGTGGTGAGCATTATTCTTTGCAAACTGCAATGGCTACTCTGCATCCCTTTTTCATCTCAAGTCCTTTTGCTTTTGGGGGGGAATCTTGCTAAGTGTCCACAGTTCAGAGTCCACCTTCCATAAGCTTCAGCCTGTAATGAGCAATAGTCTTTGACAATATAACTAGGATTTGCTAAGTAAGAATAACTCCGAACCTTATTAGAGACCACCTCCAACATCTCTCTTCACTCAAAATACAAAGTCTTCTCAAATTTTGAGGCTGTTAATGGCACCAGATAGGAGCTGGATGTTCAGTCCAACTTGTTTTCACTTTTTGTTTGGTCCTCAGAGGAAGCCACCTTTCCTTTATCTTTTTTTTTTATTTTATTTTTTTTATATAACTCTGGTAATCATATTCATGTTCTTCCTCTGAGACTGATAGTGAGCAATAATACCAGTACTGTGCCATATAGGAACATTCAGAAGTACACATTTCATCTGCACTAGCCCTATGCTACATCTGATATTGACTATACTCCTGAAGTTAGCATAAAGTTATTACAGGTTCAAATTTGTTTGTTTGGGTTTTGGTTGGTTGGTATTGTTGTGGTTTTTTGGTGTTGTTTTTTTTGGTGGTGGTGGTGGTGGTGGTTTTTTTGTTTGTTTGTTTGTTCATTTTTTCTTTAAGTAGTAGTATAGTTTTGGAGACTCTGCACCAGATTAGCCCTTTGCTTTGTGTTGCTGAAGAGTTTTTGATCTGGCAGTAAATCTGAAAGATGGATTTATTATAGCATCAGAAAAACCTCAGACAACGGAAAGCTACTATTCTGTGCTTTGCAACCAGAATGCATCTTACTTCTGACAATACTTCACTCTTTTCCTGTTTGCTAACATCTGCTTGCTGTTACAGAACGGAGCACTTTGCTACTCAGCCTCTCCCTTTTACTTTAAGGTGGGGTTTGCAGCAGTTGCGTTCATTTCCTTGGCACCTTTGTAAATAAGTTTTAGCAGAACAAACTGTTCAGATGTGACCCAGAATCAGAGTCTGACAGTCTGTCGTATTCACTATCACTGCTCACACAGATCAGCATTGTACAAATGTTTCAACGCAGCAGAACAAGAATTTCCACCAGGTAATTCAAAAGCTCCCATATTCTGCATGACTGGACATAAATGAGGAAGTTCCATGATTTTATAATCTAACCATTATACTTTTCAATTGTCTTTCCAGGCCTTTTTTTTTTTTTTTTTAAGTTTTCAAAATATGATACAAACCAATATGGTAATTTCTTCACAAGCCATCGGGGAATCTGTCTGGAGGAAGATAACTTTTAAATACATAACTAGACATATCAAATTTTACATATCAAATTGCAGTCAGGGAGTTCTGAACCACAGAATTCAACACATCTGCAATAAAACTTGCAATTTACTACAAAAAAGTGATGTTCAAGTTCTTTGTCCACCTGAAACAACATTTTCTCCACAAGTAGGACTTAAAGCAGTAATGATTAGGGGAAAAACAAAATTATAATCTCTCGGTCACTAAGCTTCTGTCACTATCGAGATGAGTCATGAGGCTGTTAATGTAATTTGTTAAAGGAACCATTTTTCATCATGTAGTTCCAACAAAGCTAAAGTCTATTTTGGCTTTCTTACTCTGTAATGTACCTATCTTTATTTTAAGTTGCCTGCATTTATTTTGAGAGTTCATTATTATTGGGAGGAGGGGGAATCACAACCACAAAACTTTACAACATAATTCTTGTCCTATTATAAAGAGTTCATTAATGATAAAAAGCACAGGACAGGCACTATACTGCCTCTGTATTAGAGGCAAGGCCTTCTCCATTCTTTCAATGGAGATACTTTTTCCTCCCAATCCAATTGTTTCCCAGGAGAAACAGTGACACCAACTTATTCTTACTCACATTTAGTTTCTATATACAGCACAAATGAAGGAAAACAAAGGTCACATATGTAAAAAATAAGATTAAAAAAAAGAAATTATAAACTTCAACTCTCCAAATTTATTTGCTTTGTCATTTTTTTTTTTGCAAGTCAAGTTTTCAAAATCTTAATTGTTGGGACATGCTAAAGGCAAACAAATGAACAAAAAACCCCCCACTTTCTTTTCCATGTCAGCTGTCAGAAATCCCAAAGAACTTGCTAGCTGAAAGGTCCCTCTGTGTACCCCTTCACCCATGCTTGCCTTTATATTTTCTATTGTGCTAGTGTTTAGACTTTAATTCTACCTTAGCCAAACTCTGCTTTCTTCTGCTTTAAATGCTTTCTCTAAAACTCACTTAACATACACCAAAAAACCCAAAATGTGTAAAGCTTACAGCTCCAGCATTTCATAATGCATATATATCACCATTTAAGATAATTACTTCTTTTAGGTGATGAGATCAACTAAGAAAACCCCAACAACTTATTTTTGCCATGGTGATGGGACTGGCATTAGAATAAATAAAAATAGGTACACATTCAAGTAAATGTGGTATTCATGAGTAACTTTTTCCTTTCAGATTGTAGCAATTAATTACTTAACAGTATTCTACCAGATTTCCCCTTGCATAGAATTTTTCTGCCTATATTTGTCTAAACCAGCTATGCATTACATGAAGACAAAAGACAGATGAAGAAATATTACCAGAGCATAATCTTCAATCACCCTGAAGAGCAGGAAATGTTACCTAGAATATTTTAACCAACAGCACTGTAGTGTGTGAATGATATAGAAAAAAAATCAAATAACACACAAAAAAGTATTTGAAACCCACAAAGAAGACATATTATCAATGTTTTATACTATATTATTGCATTGAAAATATGATATAGGTTAAAAAGAAGAGAGTGTGATGTGGCGTTCAAATCTACATATGCCAGTAAGCTTTGAAACCAGACCTCGGACTGAAACTGGACTGAAACTTGGAAACCTCAAGTTTTCTCCAATACAGCATATGGAATAATGTTTACTGGATTGTCACATAGGATGAAGAAATAAAATACATACCAGGATACAATCCCATTGAAAACTCCTACCATAGAAACACATAACTTGAAAAAACCACAAGGGTCATAAAGTCTAGTCTTCTGCCAGAAATGATGCAATATGCATGAGAACTATAAATCCTGAATCCTTTATAAGCTATGGAATATATGAACTCTGCTGGAAACTAAATTGGCTTGGCAGAAAAAAAAAATACCTGTAGCATTTCAAATATGCTAAGCTGCAAGCAATGATCCTGTGTATCCCAAAAAGAAAAATGGATGAGATTATATTTCCATTTCTACGGTGTTTTCATGCAAGACTGAAATCACATTATTTAGATTTCTCAAATGGCTAAAACAGGTCAATTCAAATTCCTGAGTCAGAACAGTATACCAGGTAAGTATTTAGGACAATCATGTTGTCAGTGAAAGCTTTGGAAGTCTAGCTAGAAAACTGAAGGGGTGATGCTGTGATCACAGAAAAAAAAAAAAAAAAAAACCAGTCTATAGGATACAACTGCTTAAGAACCGTCGCAGTTATCCATGGACATATTCTTAGTAACTGTAAATTACTTAAGACAGTTTTACTGAACAATTGTAAATTAAAATAATGCCTTTCAGGCTTTATGTTGGTTATGAAATACAGAGTCCCAGGGTTCAGGTAAAGTAACAGGTCAGTGAACTTTCTCAGCTATAAGTTCAAATGCACAGAGTCTTTCTACACATGAATCATCACATTGCATTTACTGAGCTTTGAGGTCTGTGTGTATACCTGTTGTTGCACTAGCCACATTATTGCCTGTGGGATTGTTTTTGTTCCCTGTAGACTCATAATTACTAAGGACTACTATATTAGTCACTTCACAGATGTTTTTCTTACTAATATGTATCAGTAGGGCATCCAAAAGGAACTTCTCATTCAACTGGTCACAAAATGCAGCACTATTCCTGATATTTCTAAGATCATATAGTAAACAGTTAAACCAAGAAGAAAGCTGCAACCTACAATTTATTATTCTGCTTAGATATTAAAATCTTTCAAAGCACTTGGACAAAGCCTACTTGGTTTTGTAGGAAGATCAACAAGACTAAGCTTTTTAAAACAAACCGATCATAAGAGATGAGCAAAAATAAGAACTCTGAAATCCCTGGCTCAAGATTCAAAGATTTTTTTTTTTTTTTTTTTTTTCTCTAGAACTGTCCTGGTACTTAAAGATCTTTTAAAAGAACAGAACTAGAACACTACATTTGAGCTAGTATGGGAAGTACAAACAGAATGACAATAGTTACTCTGTAATTATTTTAATGTCACTCCTGAGGTAACAGGAAAGACTGCAGTGCTAGACTACCAAAGATGAAATAGTATTAGTTATGTTTTTATATAAAAATAGGTCTCATTAAATAAATCCTCTTTCTCTCTTTGACATAACTACAGGTATAGTCTTCCAGGTTAGTACTGCACAGTATTCCAACTCAGACATCAACACCCTATAGAACATAAAATAAATATCTTATTAACCATCTGATTAATAACTACTTCTTAACATGTATCAGTATATGTGATTTATCCTTTAATAGGATTTACTTCTACCACAAAGAATGCTTCTACCATTGACCAATTCCAATTCCACTCTTATACTACACAGTAACTCAAAAAACAGTGCTGTGCAAAAAAAACCCAAACCAAATGAAAAAAAAAAAAACCCAAACCAAAAACCCCAACAACCAACCAAAGAAAAAGCTACATAATTTTTTCATTTTTTACAATCAAAACTAGCATAGTTCTGATAACTTCCAACTACTGCAATTAAACAGTCGGGCTTTATTTTACAAACTCACAATAAAGTATTATTCAGTTCATCAAGCAGAGAAAAGCCTACTGCTAGCCCTTGGTTCACATACCATTTCTCACCTTCTTTTCCTTCCTCTTCTCATTCCTGGTAACATCATTCTCTCTGTGCTTGGACTGCATTTAAGGTTATCAGCTGGGAAGCATATACCTTAGCTGATTCACAGCTGTGTACTACTTTCCATAAAGTGAGGCAGTCTATTGACCAAAGTCCTTAGAGAATCCATACTCTACTGCTGTAACACCTAAGCACAGTGTTATATCAGAAAGGACTTACTGTAATCCTTGATTACAGAATGGAGAAGTGAAGAGGAGGTGAAGAGAAGTGATTGTATCTTTATAAACCATGTTGTTGAGTTACACCTACTTCTTATGACGTTGCACTTAGTAGAAGTACTTTTTACTGAGTTTAAATTGCCAGAAAAAAAGTTTGGATACCTGCTAGCAAGGCAAAACATCACGGAGGTTGGAACACAATGGTGCTTAGCTGGAAAAAGGAATACACTTGACCCTATCTGTTTTCTGTGCTCCAAAGGTCATTGAAGACTTTCAGGATCTTATAATATTGTATATTTGTTAGTATACCAAAACCACTATTCATGTATGTATATTATATGTTTCTATGGAGGCGTTAAAGAAGTATCTAGAAACAAATTATTTGTCAGCAAGCATCAATATGGACAACTATAGGTCCTGGTCACAAAAATTAAAATGGTTTTAAAAATAGCAACTTTTAAAGTAACAACTGTATAAGCTACATCATGTTTGTTGCATTAATGCAATTATGAATCAAAGTTGATGATTTCTTAAATATTCTGTGAAAAAGAATGTTTGCTAAATTACATTCTTGCCATCTAAATTTAATGCCAGGCTAATATTCTGTGTTGTGGAGATCATTAGACATCAGAGGAAGGAGCAGCCATACTTTTAATTAGCAACTTATCTCTTTGGCTTACATCTGTACCTGTTTATACACCATATATTCTTATAGTCTACAGAGCAAAAAGTAGAATGAATTTATATGTTACAAATTTTAATATTGATATATCCCTCTATATTTTTTAAACAAACTTCTTCATTTATGATTGCTTGACTACTGAGTTGTCATAGAGCAGGTGGATTATTAACTAGTAAGTTTAATTTTGAATTTTGAATGCTCTCCTTTTTTAAAAAACTGGTGTAACACATTTACTAAGTAAAAAAAACAGATTAAATAACAGAAATACAAGAATGATATTCAGTGAAATTTTACCCAGAAATGAATCATCAACTTTGAGACTGTTATATCCTTATATGTATATAACGCCATACAGATGCAGGTATTTGGAGCAACATACAAAATACGTAGCCATATACAGATGGACTATCTCTACTCCTTTATTCCAGAGCCATGTACAGGTGATGTGAGATTAGGACTGCTTGCAACATAGTACTCATAAATAATCTTGAAGCATCATGTGTAACCGCTGAGTTTAGGATAACCTGACAACCATTTTAGCACCTCCCTCCATTGAAAACAGTCATTGGAATAGTGTTCCTAAAGCAATGGAGTATAATATAAATTTAGTTAGCTACATTTTGATGAAATTTTCAAGTATTTCCTGTTCACAACATTCATGCCTGGAATAAGCTAGAAGATGACTTACAACCCCTTCAATGGGATGGTAGTTCTTGGCATAAAAAAGGAAGGCTTATTTTATCTAATTTTAGTCATCTAGAGGTTAGGCATCTCAGACTAATTGCGCTTAAAAATTAACTAAGTACATAAGATATCTCAGTCTATCACTAGCAGCTAATATTCAGTATCATTCTGGCATGTTTCACTCATTTTAACCACCTGTGTATGTACTAACTGTGTTACCTACACTAGACAAGCTCTTTCCATAGCAAATTAGAAGAGACATGTATCTCCAAAGAGCAATTCATCCTGCCCAACTTAAGGCATCTGTTTTTGTGGGGGACTGAATTGCCCTCCAGATGTGCTCACCATATTTTAATTAGAACTTGAAACAGATAAATAGTACATAAAAGCTTTAGACATCTTTTAATTAGGCAGTTTTGATGCTTTTCCAGTTTCTTTATTCATCTTAATGCAATGCAATGTAGCAAAATATGTAAACAGATATGGCTTTTGGCATAAGTCTTTCTAGAATGGGGTGATGGAGCCATGCTTTTGATTTCTGCTGTTCGAAGGTCACTGATTATAGGTGAGCACTGAATGCAATTTACCTTTGGCTATAGCTCTGTTTTGTTGTAAGAGCAAGAAAAATATTAATTCTCTTTAGCTCTTAACATACTGGTCATTTTCACCAAAGGTCTTCCAGCAAGCCCTACCAACCTCACTCCTTGACCTCCACAATAGGAAAAGTTGTATTTCAAAGTTCAAGAATCTTGCTAACCAGCTACTGTAATTTTATTTTCCACACCAGTTCATGTTTAGCTGAAGCTATATCCCAGTGTAATCCTCAGACCTTAATTATTATAAAGCTCCTAGCTGCAGATCATCTTATTAATTTTCCATGGCATATAAACCAGTGGTTTTTTTTATATAGGAACTGCATTTCAGTGCTGCTTTAAGTTGCTGGGTCAGCTGATCCCTTAACTTGACCCAGTTTTAGGAAGATCTGCAACTTTTCCTTTTCCTTTAAGATTCATAATTTTGGTTTTGCTAGTTCTTTTTTTATCTCATGAATTTCCTAGAATTTTACTTCTATGTTCTGAGAAAAATAGAAAAATGAGAATTTATTCTTGTCTGAACCTCAGTTACCATGTAGATGCCAAGGCTGTAGGCTGTATAGCCCCATGCATTTTTTAGATATGTGCACAGATAAGATGATCCCTCTCATGGAGTAGACTTTTTGCTAATATTAAAGAACAGATCAAGAATAGCTCTTAAAAGTTCAAGACCTTCTGACTTTTTTTTTTGACTTAGCAACAGCTCTGCATAAAAGATACGATGAAGCTACTAATGCTATTTGGCTTCGCAGAAATACAATGAGGAAAAATTTAGGTTCAAGAAGTTTGCTTTATGTGCATAAAATGAACTGAATTATGGGCATGTTGACAATTAGTTTACTAGCAGAAGGCCTCTAGGTACCATTTAGAAATCTTACTTGATGTCTAGTAAGGAAAGGAAAGCTATATTTTTATGAAGCTGGAATGTGTTGTATGCTTAGTAATTTGGTTTTGAAAGCACTCAAGTTCAAAGTTAAGTTATATTACTAATTTAGCTATTGTGACTTGGTAATAGAAGCTAATATAAATTCAGTTTAAATGAGTTTAGCTAATAGATGGTTTGGAAATGCTTTGGAAATGAAGATGTTGGATAGTTTACGAAGTCTAAAAGGTATGAAGAGAAAAAAACATTTCTTTGAAGATTCCTCCATAACATTTTATGAACATGAAGCTATGCTTTCTGTCAGATCATTTTAGAGATAAAAAAGCAACCAGCCTGGAGCTTTGATTCTAGCAAGTAAGCAAGTTTAATCTTGTTTCTTGATTTCTACTGATATAAACCCATAACTTTCTTAAATAATCCTGATGTGATTAGCCCAGGATGAGTGCAGCAAAAGAAACAAGTGTTGAGTGAGCCCTATCTAGTCAAAATCTAAACTGAGAGACAAAATTTTAAAGCTTTACGCATTGTTTCTGGAAAGAGATGGATCAGTTATTACTTCACTTTGGAAAGGTAGGTTACAGGAAGTCTCATAAGAAATCTAGACTCTTTATTTTCTTATTTGACTTCCTTTATGCTATACTGATGGCACTTAAGGCAATCTAAACCATGGAGCGTGGGGGCATGTTCCAATGTCTGGGTCCAGCTATAAACTCCATCTGCATTCCAGCTTCATGTCAGATGGAGAGCAAGCCTTCATCACTCTCCCTTTCCCCCTCTTGCTTGTTTATGATAGCTTAGGGAACAGGAAGAGACTTATTTGTGTATCAACCATACAGCTAGTGCTCACAAATGCTGGCATGCAGAAATTTTTTTAGACCCTGTGAAAACATGCCTTGCATCATAATCTATCAGGAGATAATAAGAAACAAGGACATTCAATAAGAAACACTGATTAAGAAGAGACAGAGAAACAGATTAGTAAAATGTTGAGAATATCAGCAAATTAAAGAGAGATCAGACAGTCAATATGATAAAATTAACTAAAGAAATATGGTTGCAAACTAGATCAGCTTAACTGTTTTTGGCAAAACCTAAGGCAATTTTGTTAAAAATTTATTTTGAGATCCTAATTAAGGTAGTCCTTTTAAGATTGATGGTGATAACAAGAAAGGAAAACTCTTTTAGGACTGATGAACTTGTAATAGTGCTTCGACTATTTGGTTTACTTATACAGAATAAATACAAGTATTTGTGGGATTTTCTAACTCTGCTTTCTGCTCTGCAGATTTCAGTTCATTTTATGAGTTAACAGTAGTTTAACCATCGAGCATGTTCAAACATTTGAAAGTCCAGGTTTTTCCAACCTAATTTTAGGCAGATAACCAAAGATCTAATATCAGGAATGTAATTGCCTTTGACTCTCAACAGTCAGTGGGTGACTCAGAGGATAGGTGGGCTCGTTTGCAATCTGGAGGTGTTAATGAGAGTACATGAGAACATGCATGAGTTTTCTGTCTCTTCTTCCATGAGTTTAAATGGAGGCCATGATGACCTCAGTTACAAGTGTGGCATTAGATAAGGTAAATCTGCAGACTTTTTTGGTGTCATTCAGACTACAGGATATCTTCTAAAAGTACAATAACGTTTTTCTTATTTCAATAGTAGAAAAATAAAATCTTAGTCTTATAAGAGAGGCTGTTAAATTAGTATCACAACAAAAATTGTCCTGATGGACTATTTCCCATGAAAGAAGGCTTCTTCCTGACTTTCCAATCAGAGTTTGAGTTGATAAAGAAATCTTTATGATGAATCTATTTTTCAAAACATTATACACATGGGGAATTCTTGCTGAAACACACAATAATTGTTGCAACTGGATGCAGCTTTTTACATCTTATATAAATTGGATTTGACTATGTCATTAACAAGTCCCGTGACCTGGATTTTGTAGTCCCACACAGAGGTGTAAAGACCGGATTCTAACCAGCACTATTTTTTGTGACTAATGCTCCACTTGGAAGGGAGGGGATGAGTTCATCAAACTGAGTCCCGTCTGTAAGAAACATGAGAAGAAACAGCAAAATCATAAAAAAATTAAAGTGATTGGCTCCACATATACTCCTGTATCCTGTTCATAACATATTTTCAAGGATTTTGTCATGGTTTCAGCTTTAACATTAATTTAGACATTTTAAGTGATAGCCTGAGATGCTACTGGCTCTAGATCTGACTAGAAACCAGCCCTTCTGTTGCAAAAGTACTGAAAGGACTGACAGCCTTTGCTAGGAGTGAGATTAGCTCTGGTGTCATGGCAGAAACACAGAGTTGTTGCCCAAAAGTAACTGATGTCATCTGAGATGCTCTAGATAATTCAAGATATCTTTAATATTCTATACAGAGGACCAGCGGATATGACACAAGTCCTGTGAGAGACCTGCACCTTTCTTCAGTGGCAGCTGGAGAGAGAGAAATACCCTTGTCGCCTTTGATTAAGTAACTGAATCAGACCTGTATTGACCATTAAAATGAATATATAATCAGAATGGATTTCATATCAGTGGGTTGACAGAGCAGATTTCTGTCATAAGCAAAAATGATCTCTTGAAATGCTTTCTGGAGCCAGCAGATCACTCAGCATATGTCAGAGATAGGAAAGCTGAAGTCTGTCTTAGTGGCTGGTGTTGGATTAACTATGCCTCAGGTGATTCTCCCTGTAAATGTCATCTCAAAAATGATAGTTGACCATAAGATAAGAGGCCTTAATTACCTAACTGGATCTATGAACTGTGCAGGTTGCTCCATAGTTGAGAAAAAAACACAAGTTGCCTACGAAGTCTCAGAGCATACCACTTTAATGGATTTTGGTCAGTTAAAAACTGAAAGATTTGATTATTTGGATACAAATGATCTCATGACAGTCCTTCGTGGGGAATCACTTTGTCCAGTCCCATGCAAGTTTAACACAGAGTTTCTGAGACTCTGCCTGGGGCTGTGTGAAACTAGTCATCTCAGCACTGCTCAGTAGTGGGATTTAGTAGTCTGAAAGCAGTTTATTTACTCAAGATTTTCATTCTCTTTAGCAGGCTGAAAAGGTCAATTTGATAATTTCACCACAGCTCAAATTGTGCAACAGCTGTTCAGGAATGCAAAGAAAAAAAAAAGGAACCACTGAATTCTCACTCCACATCCCCACCCACAAAACCCCAGGCTGAGTTTGGTCACGTGGATCCATGTCCACGTCTACTTTGCCTGCTGAGTCAGGATGCTCTGTGGCAAGTCATGCATCTTGCAGCTGCTGCAAGCCAACTATTCCTGAATTAGCAGTGGTATGCATTGCTCTCTAACCCAGACAAACACCATGAAGCTCAGCTCAGGAGTAAAGTTCAAATCATTCCACTGGACTTTTCAATTCTACTCATATATTAAGGGAGATTTCTCTAAAAGACTTGAAAATAAATAACTAACCTCTTGATAAAAAAAAACAAACAAACAAACAAACAAAAAAAACCCCTATTGTATTTAAATCCTCATTGCTTCTTTGACTAACCTTGATGGTTTCAGGAAAGTCATATAGAGGGAAGTCTGCAACAAAGCCTTAGAAATGTTTGCAACACTGTTCTGTCAACAACTGTATATAGCTCTTGAAATTTGTTTGTCTTACAGTTACTTCGGAGATAGGGAACATTGCATGTTATCCCAGAAGGTTAATGGAGAAGGGCACCTGATCTATTTGTAAGTCAGGCTGTTCCCATGGGAAAGTATTTGCTGAAGGAGTGTTTAGCCATTAAAAGGGAACAAAAATGGTAAAATATTATGTACTGTGGAAGATGTAAACTCTCATCCAAAATGACCTCTCCCTTTCCTCAAATGACCAAATGCAATCAGTACATTAACAACCAGATTAGTAGATGGTATTAGGGCTGCTACTGTAAGCATACTAAGTGTTGGATTCACATATAGTTGGACACAGTTGTCAGATCATGTGGGCATTTCAAACAGGAGGGCAACGAATGGTTTAGAATTCCTAAAAATAGTTTCCCTTGTTCATTGGGATATAAACTTATTTAGGACGTTTCTCCAGGTGGTAGGTTCTTTGGAGTTTGCCCTTTTCCTGTTTCTCTTTGGGATTCATTAACTCACTGCTGCTGGATGTATCTCCCTCATGACTAGATTCCCTGGCAGTATCTCCTAGAAAGACAAATAAGTAACCACTGTCAGTTTGGGTTTTTTTAAAACAGTCAATATTTTAAAATTTTCTCTACAGCTTTATTCCCTAAAAGAACTCTCAGGTAGATTTTATATTTTATTATGGCCATTACATTTATTTTTCCCGTGAAAGTGACATCCCTTAACCATAGAAAGATCTTGTCTTCTGCTCTTAAAAGAAGACTGGGAAGACATTGTTATGCTGAAGACTGTATTTGATTTAAAGCTAGGGCAAATGATGGAACAAATATCATGAGGTAGTTCAGTGTAATTCACAATAATTCATTATTCAGTTGCTTTTCAGAATAAATGTAACTAACTTCATGGCACCTTGAGATTAAATCAAAATCCAAATACCATATTTTACAGGTGGAGTGAACCTAGGTGGGTATACGTTCCTCAATAAATTTAATTTTTTATGTTTGTGAGATAAAAATGATTTTATTTTACACACATCTGTCAGATGGCTTTCCTGTTATAGATTTCAGGAAAGTATTTGCCTTGGAAAGAAAAGACAAATATTCAGCCACCATCTGGAAACAAGCTGTGAGGAAGCACCTTCTCCATGAAAAAAAAAAAAAAAAAACAACCAAAAAACCAAAAAAAACCCCCCCAAAAAACCCAAAAAACAAAACAAAACAAAAAAAAACAAAACAAAAAA
>JAAGNO010014657.1:0-34189 GCA_033439905.1 Ceryle rudis
ACAAAACTTAGGCACAGTCTCTTGGAGCTGTTTTCCATATTGAGATTTTCCAGATAGAAAGAATTTTACTTGGCTACAAAAGGGTAATACACAAATATATAAGGGGTCGTCTGATTTGAGAGCACAGAAAACAACTCGAGCCCAATTCTGCTGAGATTTCATGAATACGTGTGTTGTAATTGCAGTGAGGAAGCCTAAGGGCAAGTGAAAGCTTATTAAGATAACCTACCTAGTGTGCAATTTTGCTTCTAAGTTAAGGATTTTGAATGATGGCTTTGAAACTTCTGAGGTGAAAAAAACCCAAACCCCAAAAAGGCTCTGGAAGAGGATTTAAACCGAAGAGCACTCATTCTCACTTTTTCTTCTTTTACAGGTCTCTGAGACCCTTTCTGATCTATTCAGAAGACTTGATTTTGGCTATGAACAAATGCAGCCCCTGACATCAATGAGGGGGCATTACTGCTCGGTTTAAATTGCGTGGAAATAGCTGAAAACCTCTCCTCTGGGATAACTGACGTGGGGTTGGGAGGGGTTCCTCATAACTCTTCAAATAGCGAAGGAAAAAGAGAAGCAACAACCATCTACGTTGACTTGCTGGCAACACCTATGCGGGCTGAATACTCAGTACCACCAGCACGTGTCGCGGACTGAGAAGCGGTGGATTTTTACTGCCTTTTTTCTCTCCCAGCACACCTGAGATTAGACACTACATCAGGGTAATGTGCAGGATGTCACGACGCTTAAATGGAGGGGGAACAAAAAGAAAGGTAGATACTCTTGTTAGATCAATCTCTTCAATAAATCTGAAGGGCGAGGAGCGAGGAATAGACCTGTTTGTATGATAAATGTCGCCGTTCAAGCTCTGCGTTGCCATTGCTTATGACTTATGTAACTATAACTGTATGAATAATAACAAAACCCCGAGCTCAGCCCTTTTAGCTCCGTGAGTGGCCCTGTTAATTGATGGGAATGTGAGGACACGCTTTTCTCGGTGGCTTTGGGGGTACTTTGGTGCTCTGCGTGCTCTGGACGGCACCCTGTGAACTGTAACTGGGGTTTTAGGTGACCCTGTGAACAGGGTCAGGCAAACTGAGCCACCAAAGACTCGCTCTCATTTTTAACCTAATAGGCTTGAGAACTCAGTGTGACTTCAGGGGGTGGCTTATTTTTGCAAGTCTCAACAGAAGCTCATTCCAACCAACACGTCACGTAGCAAAAATTATTTAGAAAGGTAATCTGTGAAATATTTTCTGCCGAGGGAGGAAACATCAGCCCAGTTGTTATTTAATGTTTCATTTTTATTTCATGTTTGTTTAAATTATTATTATGCCGAATAAATAAAGTGTATTTATTATGAACTAATTCAGGGCAGTTGATATTCGTTGCATTTGGCAGCCACAGCGTAGCAAACTTGCCCAGCTACCATTAGATTATAGAAATGCCACTTGCACTTCATAAAATAATCACCGCCCATTCCTTGTCCAAGGGAACGTTACTTTGTCCTTCCTTTTCAGCTGAGAAAGCTGTGTAGAAAGGCTTTTCTGATACATTTCCTGAGTTAACTTGACACTGGCAAAACCTTAAACTACATCTCATTACCAGTACAGCCCTACTGGTGCTCAGGCAAAGAGAGGATGGAGTTTAGGCAGCAGTTCAGTCCTACAGCTAAACCGGGAGTCCTGCCGACACCGTGGCTCACACAGCGCAGCCTCCGGCGCTGAATTTCGTGTCCAGCTCTTCAAAGCACAGACCAGATCAGGAGAGTAATCAACCCCCAGCCTTCCACTGCATATTGACAGGAAATTCACCTCTGATTTGAGCTCACCGTGCCCGCTGCCCCCTGCCGCTGGGAGTGCGTTTTAATGCGGGCATTTCTACTATCAATCAGGTTACTATGATGTCCTTTCATTAGGTTCCTCCACTTCAGAGCTGGAGCTGAAGAAAAGCTTAAGCAGATACTTGTATTTAGAGACCCCTCATCAGACCTTCTGCCTGTGCACAGTTTTGGGGTTTTTTCATTTCAGGAACGAGGCAAAATTTGGGAAGTCTTTGTAGGAGGCAGTAAGAAGCCTTATCTCCGGAATTAAAACAGCAAACAGAAAAGCAGAAGCTTTTATTTAACAAGCAGCTATTGCTACACACAGCTTTAATCTTGTGTTAATGTCACATATGTGTGTGTCATGTCACAGTTTGTATCATTGCCAGTCAAAGCTACCAGATCAGCCATCTAGCATGGGCCGGGCAGGATGAAAAAGCCTGAAGCACTGCTAACTGCCCGTGTCTACTCTGAGGAGATTCAGAATGAACTTTGGGAGGCTGGTTCAAGTGGCTTATTTCCAAGGCAATTAATTCTTTCCAGAGTAAATGGGTGTAACAAATGCTCCTTCAGGCTGGTGGTACCTGACACTGCTGACTTCTTAACACATATTAGCTCTCGATGGCTGGGATTGGAAAGAATATCACGAAAAACATGGCAGAAGGGGAGCTGGGGTTTGTGTGTGTGTTTGAATAGCCTCTGACCGCACATCTCATACCACCTACCCCGGGGCAGTGACCATACATGCCTGATCCTGACACGCGCTGCTGTAGATGTCCTTCAAAAGGCACTAAAAGAAACTTGTTATTGATTTCTTCTCCCTCGTATCGCATGAGACTTGTTAAATTTGCCTGGGAAAGTTCGTCATCATTTGAGAGGAAAAAAACCAATTCCTAAGCAAATGGGGATGCAGCTTGTCTGGATGAGAGCCCCCCAAGCCACTGCCCCGACTGGAGATAGCTCTCACCCTT
The DNA here is from genome assembly GCA_033439905.1 of Ceryle rudis. Lineage (NCBI taxonomy): Eukaryota > Metazoa > Chordata > Aves > Coraciiformes > Cerylidae > Ceryle > Ceryle rudis. The sequence goes on from JAAGNO010014657.1 coordinate 2,788, forward strand.
TAGGCTCTTTTTTTTTCTGTCATATCATTTGAGAAATGCAACTGTTGCATGGAAACCTTGAATAATCACTTGGTATCAATACCAGGGGACCTTGGCAGCTGCATTGAATTACTTCTTGGTCACACTGCGGAGTGAAATTGCAGCTGGAAATGTGGCTGCAGTCATGCCAGCGACTCAGATTGCAGGGGCTGAGATGCTGGGTGTCAGCTGTGACAGTTGCTTTTCCTGCGTGAATTAACCCTTCGGGCACTCCCGCCCCTCCACGCCAAGCCCATGAAGGCACCTGCACCGTTTACCTGGCAACACCAACATGCAATCCCCAGAGCTGCCCTGCCCTGGATTTGAGTAGCTCTTCCCAAAGTAGTTCAGTAGTTGCTTCTTGTTCTTGGCCTCCAGTTTGTAAATAAGACAAGCTGAGAATTTCAGGGGATGCAGGAGGCTCCTCAGTGCTGCTGCTCAGGTGAGGTGATGGGCCCTGGTACAAGGCACCCCCCTCAGCCTAACAAAAATGCTGGCAGCTTCCTGGGTGTTTCTGTCTCTATCATCGTCCTTTATAGTCATGCAGAGGTAGAAAACAAGTGATTTGAAAGGCTGCTTGGGGGATGTTCGGCAGAATTGTCAAGACACCTTATTAAAGCTGTAAAAGTGTGAATTTGAACCTTGGCTCCACCGTAGTGGCAAATGGGCGCCTGTGTGTTTTGATCCAGGGGAGGAACGATACCAGTCATGTTCCCTTCACACGAGCCCTTGATCATAGGAAGAAGGCAGCTGTGTCAGCTAGATGTGGACAAATTGTTCACCTTGCTATTATCCTGCCATACCGGAGACCTTCGGGAAGCTGCCTTCCACCTCTGCCAGCCTCCACTTGCTCATCAAAGAGTGAGGAGAATTTGTTGTGCAGCTCGCCAAGGTAATGTTAGGGAATTACAAATGCAGAATGTAGATGACGGTGGTGTGGAAATGCCAAAAAAAGCCTGATTAGGAGCCGCCTCCCCCCCCTGCAACATCTAAGACTTCAGAAGGATCAGAGAGAAGATGATGGATTTCACACACCGGTTCTGATAAATTTTACAGGCTGCCCTGGGCTGCTGGGGAACCGTTTCAAAACATAAAAGCCATTGAGATTGTTTCCTTTCTTGTGTAGTGATGAGAACAGTTTTTAAAACATGGTGCTTTGCTCTCCTAGGGCTGTTTTTCTCCACGATGTATTCACCAGGCTGCAAAAGGAGGGGAAGAGCAGAGCGTGGTTCCTTTGGACATGGCTTGCTGAGGGTGCACCGCTGTGGTGCTGCCCAGTCTGGGCTTCTCGGCCTCTCTGGTCCTTTTGGAAAGAAGGATGTGTCTGTGCTATTGCCACTCTCTTATGTCTTTTACTTTGACAGTCATGGCTTCAACTGGCTTCAGCCCCAGAGCAGCTGAGCTCTGTAACTCTCTAGTTATATACCCCAGGATAACGGGAGGTTTAAAAAATCACAAGTTTAAAATTAGAAGGTCAAAGTCCTTGCCCTTTCTTGGTGCTCTCCCTCTAGCTGGCTCAGTAATCCTTTCCTATGTGAAAAGTCTTCAGTAAGACACAGGGGAGTATTGCAGAGTCCAGTTCTTATAGCCAGACCTGGCTGCCAAGGTGAGCGGTGGCAGCACCTGGTCACCAGCAGTTAGGTCCTGTCACTGCATCCAATGTGACTCTTTTGAGGAGACAGGGGCGAGGCTCATGCCCCTTCCTCCTCCCACCCAGGACAATCATTTATCCTAATCCATTTCTACCTGTACACATTTTAAGCACCCACAGCTTCCCGTGGCAGAAAAGCTTCACAAGCTCACCCAGCTCCTACGTGAAGACCTTCCAGAGGAGGGTTTTGCTTGTGTCCCCTGTGCAACGCTGCCATGCACAGAGGAAAGCTGCTGACAGTCCCGTGACTGGCAGCGGGTTTTACTTCTCGTCCACAATAGAGAAATATGATGTGACAGGCCACCTTGGGAAGGCTGCTGTCTGCCCTGAAGGAGGGGAGTGGGCTGGCTGATGGGCTCATAAGGCCGTAAAGCACTGGGACAAGCACGTTTTGCCTTGTGGATGTGACACTGATAAGGTTGGAGTACGCTGACACTGCTGCGTTTGATCAGACATCTGTAAAGGTGCTGGGACCCAGATGAGGTTATTAAAATGGAAAGGATGTGGATGTAAATGAACTGAGCAGAATAATGCACCCCATGTGTATCGTGGGATGTAAGACCATCTATAGCTTTCAGCAGCTGTGACAATTACAGGGTTTGGGCTGTGAAGAGACGTGTCCCCAGCTAATACTTTTAGCCTCTATTGCTCATCTTGATCTGTCAGAGAGAGGAGGCTGCAGATACGAGGCATAACAAGCTGTGGTAAGATCCTGCTGCTTTGTTTCAAGCTTGCTAACTTTGCTTTTTGAGTTCTTCTGAAGTAAAACTGTAACTTCTTGGAGAAGTTTGGGTGTAATCAGCCAGGAACGAGTGATAAAAAGGTTCCGTTGTCACAGGTTAATCTCTCCTAGCAGTGCAGCTGGATCCATGTAACCCCCTCAGCACAACAGATTTGGAGGGGAAAGAGGTTTCTCATTCAAGCACCAGCTGAGAACAGGGACATTCTGTCTCTGGAGCATCATTTGAACCCGAAGATGATTCCCAACTGTATTTCACTCCCTCCATGAAGTCAGGATGTGACCAGCTTTTGCTTCAGGATCTTAAAGTGAAGGAGCATCCTCAGGAATTAAAGGAGGAAAAAAGAAACAACTAGGATGTCAAACATAGCTGCGGCACAGTGCTTGGAGAGGACTGCAGTGGCAGCTGCTTGACCAGTTCCCTTCTCCTGCTCTTCTCCTGATGGCTGTCTGATGGAGAGGAATGGAGCTGCCTTCGATTGCCTTGCTCTGTGTACACACATCAGGGGTCAGTACCCCTGCTGAGAGGCCCTCAGCCTCCATCCAAAACCCCTTCATCACCAGAAACCCTTCTTGAAATCCAGATTGGACTTTTGAAGCTAAATTTTGCTCACCCAAAGCTGAGGATGAGGTCATACTCCAGGAAATAAAAATCTCAGGATACTGAGCATCTTTGTTTTTCTTTCTTTTTTGCTAATTTAAAGTGTAGGTGGTTTTATGAGTTAAACTCTCAGGGTAGGTGTGTGGCCCTACAGCACTCATGCAGGATTTAAGATGGGTCAGGACCTGGCATAGTTTTTAGGAGATGCTGGCAGCTGCTGTGGCCGTGCCACGCCAAGTGTCACTGCTGGTGTACTGCACGCCGGAGATGGCACGGTGTTTTGGCAGCCTCTGGGCTGCCTCATCCAATGGTGCCTTGTTAATCCACCTGCTAATTAAATAAACCTAGTTAGGATCTGAGTTCTGTGTGGTTTATTCACTGAGGTCCAAATTCAGCTAGGTTAATATTGCATCTCACAGAAAAGAAAAGATTTTCTGGAGGTCTGAAGGAAGCTTTTTAATTGACCTGCAAAGAGTAACCAAAAAAACCCAACCTGTTGTCAGGAGATTCAGGTGCTGACTGCACGGCTGCAACGCAGCCTTCAACCCAGCCTGTCCCAGCAGTTCCCAGAGCACGCAACACAAACCAGCCCAGCCCCAGACTGCTCTGGGCAGACTTGAGCTCCTGTTTCAACTCTGATGTCAGGCTGCCTGACCCTACAGTGCAGGCTGAGACCTCCCTGTGCAGTTTCTAAGGAATGTCTCATCTGCATTCATTAAAATAATTAATTGGTCTTTGTTCCTATTGCCTCTGCCATCCAAAACCCATCTTCCTGGGAGCACAGATGCAGCCAAAGTTTCTTCAGTCCACAGTTTCCTGGGTGAAGTAAATTGGTTTCTTCGCTGGGTGTATTCATTTCACCTGCAATAAAATGTGTTGTATTGGATCTGACTGCATTAATTGATGCCCTGGTTATGCACAGTGCACAGGTCAGATAATCAATATACTTTACCTTTTAAAGCGGGTAGGATTTGTGATCAATTCAGAGCCTGTCTCCTAATCCTAGATATTCAGAGTTTGCTTGTTTGTTTGTTCTGTTTCTCCCCGTGGCTGATTTGAATAACAATACTGATGTTAATATAAGGGGTTTAACATTCATAGCACTTTAGGACTAATCCTGCTTCCTTGGGGTATAGTCAGGCCACGATTTCCTCGAGTCAAAAGACAGAGGTTCTACCATTTCAGCTGCCACCTCCTTCTCATACCTCTGTCATAAGCAGTGTGGCATTTGAAAGTGGAACTGGTCCCTCACGGTACAAAGTCATACCCTGCTTTGGGGGCAGCAGCGAAACCCTGGCTTGCTTCAGAGGAAGAAGGAGCAGTCTGAGAGTAACAAACCGTGGTGCAGCCATTGGAGTCGCTGGAAATTGTAAGGAGATGACATCGTCATCCGATGAGTCTCTCCCAAAGCTTCTTATCCTGTTGTGCTGAGCTTAGCAACAAGTCTGTCCCAGTCACAGCCTGTGGTGTGTCACCTGCTCCCGAGGCCGACCAGGAACGTGTATGGCGGGGAGGGTTGATGTGATCCCAGGTCTTCTGGACCCTGCTTCTCCTCTGGAGAGGAGGCAGTGTGAGGGATTCAGGGTGTAAAGGAGGTGGTTGTGTGCTCCTGGATTTGCTCTGCTCTTCATTGTAGGCTGACTTGCTTTTCTACAGATGCAGGGTATGGCGAGTGGCTCACAGGTGGTGCACCCAGAGAAGCCCTTCTTGCAAGGAGAGCTGCTCCCCTACATCCCTCTGCTGCTAGTCAGCTGTGATTCATTCACAAGCCTGGGTATATCCTTTAGAATACCCACAAATACGCATTTGAAAGAATCCCTTGTCTTGGCCCTCTTTCGAGTTTGTTTTCCATGTGTACTCTCACTGACAAATGTTATGGAAAGAACCGCTGTGCTTTAGGTTAATTCTAGGCTTCGTGATTTTCAGGGTGAGCATGCCAGCACTTGCACGGGGAGGAGAGGGGAGAGGAGCTCCCGCTTTCCATCGCTTCAGATGCTCTATAGGCTCCGTGTCCTATATACACAGATCACCTGTCCAGCCCGGCACGCACCGGGCACCCCCGGCCAGCACCGCCTCGGGACAAAGCGTCCCGTCGAGGCCAAAAAAACCCACCCAGGAGCTGCCCCACCAGCCCTCGCCGGGGGAAAGAAGCTGCCCCGGCTGCGCTACTTGGTACAGCCTCCCGGGGGAGGGCTCAGCTCGGGGGGGCCGGGAGCATCCCACCCCTCCTGCGAGGGCTCCGGGGCGGGGAGGGGGGGTGAAGGCGAATCCCGGCGGCGGCAGCAGCAGCAGCAGCAGCAGCAGGTGGCGGCGGTGCCCAGCCGCTCGCCGGGACGCGGGCAGCACCACCCGGCGCTCCCCGTCGGGGCCGGCCTCCTGGAGGGCTACATCAGCGTCCTGGAGCACAAGGTGAGTCTCCGGCCGCGGGGCCGTCCCTTTCACCCGGCCCTCGGAGCAGGCAGGGCTGCCGCGCTGCCCCGTCCTCCCAAGGGACAGCCGACCCGGTCCCTGCGACGCTCTCCTGCCTGCCCTCGGTGAGATGCCCCGGGCGGGATCGCGGTGCCGTGGCTGCCTCGCTGTCGGGGTCACCTTCTGCAGCCCTCGGGTGCCGTCGCGCCTGGCCCCGAGTGCGTGGATGAACGGGGTCGGGAGCCGCCGTCCAGCCTGCGGCTTGGCCTTTTTTGGGGTGTTCTTTGTCTCTTCCCTTGACTACTAGAAGATAGGTGAAGTGTTTTGTTTCTGGTGTTGGATACATACAAATGTATGTTTATGATGATGTTAGGAAAGGTTAGAGAAGAAAGTTTAGTTACTGGAAGGGAAAGTCAATAGGTAGGTGTTTATTCTTAGCTCGTTTTGTCTTGGGAAACCGCAGAGAAGTGTATCTCCTCCACAAATGACCTTTTCATCCTCCTCCTGGGAAGCAGAAGTTGTCAACCATAGTCTTTATTCTAGAAATTGGGGGCACCTCTTTAATGGTGAACAAAATGACGTCCCTCCCCTTGACATAAGAATTGCAAGGCTGGATTGTCAGACTGTAATACCCGTTTACCAGACATAGGCAGGCTGAGCTCTGATATCTCACAGGACAGGCGTAATGACATAAAGTGAGCAAGGTGGCACGTCCATGCTGAAGAGATATTTTATTGGCTTCAGCAATTTTCTCAAAAGGCAGATTCCTCTACTTCTTATGCAGTGTTCAGTTTGTTGTGTTTACCTGGACACTCCAAGGACCTCTGCCAAAGCCCCAGATAATGTTTAGTACACACGCTTCTTGCAGTAAAACATTACTGGAAAAGATAAACAGGGGAAGCAAGGATTCTCAACTTTCTCATGTTTTCACATCCAGACTGACATCCTTCTGAAAGATATATTGTCAGACAAGTTACTGGGCTCAGTTTAGAGGTACTGTGTGGAGACCAGTGGCTTTGATATACAGAGATTTCTATTGTTCCTTCTGGCTTCACTTGCTATGCAAGAGTTACCTGTAGGGCTCTTAACACAGAAAAATAGCTCAGGATGGTCCCTTGTAGGCTTTATTTGCTTTCTTACACGGTTCTCCTGGAACCTCTGAAATGTAACGGCTGTACAGAAAAAGCAGGTTTGGCCATGGGGCTTCCTACTGTGTGCTGTTCTCTCATAATTCTTTCCTTCTTGAATGAGGCGTAGATACATACGCACACCATTTTTGTAAGCAGTGATAAATGAAAAGACATCTGTGGGTTTTTAAGGGTGCACATGTGAGTAACCCTCTGATGCTGGTAACCCCTTGCATCGGTTTCTCCTGACTCCCAAATGCCTCTTCTTAATGGAACATGCTTAAAATCCCTATTCCGTGTTTATTATTTTCCAGGGTAATTTTAATGTTTCCCTGTGTTTTGGAGAAAGCTGATCCTCTGGCTTTTTAATATACTGTAATATGTCCCCAAACCCACTGATACTCCATTTCAGAGTTTCATTTCACAGAGCTCATACCTCACAGTAATAATCTGCTGAAGGTTTAATAACTTTTCCACATAACTTCTGTGGGTCAAAAAGATGAGTGTGCAATCCTTGCTGTGTTCCCAGCTTGCTTTGTCTTGTTTTAATGCACGTGAGATCATGCAGAGAGCTGTGCCACTGTGGTATGCAGAGCAGTCAGGACTCTGTATTACCATGAGGAGATGATGGGCTAGAAAAGGGTTCACAGCTCTTAGTAATTTATTTATTTTAGTAATTTAATAGGCCCATATATTTAACATGGATTTACAATCCCAGAATCTGTAGGTTTCCTACAGAATAAAAAATGGAGAATGTGAAAGATCGCAGGCATTAATGGGTTGGAAGAAGAAGGATGCAGGGTTGGTGATGGTGGGAATGGAGAGAGAGATTGCAAGAACTGGGAAAGGGTGAAAAATTTTCAGAGAACATGGCTTCTGGGTGGGACACTGGAGACTGCAGAGAAGACGGCTCGAATAGCAAACAGCATAGATGTCCAGCCCAAAGTGAAAGAAAATGAAGGAATCAGGGAGATTTGAGGAATATTAGGAGAGCTGCGAGAAGAGAGCAAGGTAAAATTCTATAGCTGTGAGAAGGGTGTGGTATTTGAAGAGACAGGGAGGTCTGTAATGAGATGAAAAGTACCTGTTGTATGAGCACAGCGGGCTGGAAAGGTAAGGAAGGCATGAGTTCAGCAACGGTACATGGTATTTTGATGGCACAGAGGTGACAGTGTGAAATGACAATGGGTAGCAGATTTTTCACAGTACAGCTTCCTTGGTCTCCCATATAGCATCTTGGCATTATCTGTCAGGTTGGATGCCCTGAATCTGAATGACCGTTACACAAAATTCACCCTTGGTATGTGTTCATGGATGAGTGACAGTCAACAGTAGACTGAATGTCTAGACCATTCATATCTAGGAGCTGAAACATGTTCTTAACTTTAGAAAGACTTTCCTTCTGGATCCCATAGGTTTTTTTTAATAGGAAAACCTGGTTTCATGTTTGTGGTGGTGTACTCGTGACGAGGACCCAAGTGTGCACGTATTTGTAGACACTATATGGTAGGTACTGAAGTTATTATTAGTCCATAATTACAGTATGAGTATTGGCACATACAGACGCTGTTACATGGCTACGTTCTATGGTAGTATAGACATTTCTCTTCAGGGATACAACTTAACAACTGTCCACGTTGTGAAATACCACGTATTACGAATGTCTGTCACTACTGACAATACAGCTCATTTAGTACTGCTGGCTGATCGTGCCTGGAAACTATTTGCCAGACAAGCAAGTTACTTAGTAAAGTACCAGTGATTTTGAAACATAGCTTGCAATATTGTAATTACCAATTATTTTCTTCCTTTTACTTTATATTCAGTAAGAATTGTAGTTTCTCATCCATGCTGTCAAGATAAGCAGGCAGTCTCGCAGAATACCGCTAAACCATATAATAATATTCTCACTGGCTTGAAGAGTCTTTTTGCATGAGCCTCCTGTCACTTGGTCAGATTTGCGATGTTTTGTTTCTTGGTGCTTTGCCTTCATGGTTTCTTCAAGCCCATTTTCCCCTGAATCAAGCGGCAGACATCAGAACCCAGTTTCTTAGCTCTAGCAAGCCTTTCACAGTTCAGCAGTGCAAACTTTGTTTTTGTTCAAGTGAATTCTTAAAACAAGAAAATTCAGAAAGGTGTTCAGAGGTTGGTTCTTGGCATTTGACCTCTGTGTGTCTCAGAGAAACAGCCGTTGACAGTCATTGCTGATGAATGTTTGAAATGAATGAATGATACCTTTTTCAGTTCCCAATAGCCAGATGTTTATATCCTAAAACCTCTCACATTTGGAATAGAAACATGGTTTGCTGATCATTGCTGTTGAGAGGTCAAGGACCGAAACAAAGCGGAGAAGTAGCAGCTACCCCTTTACGTAGGGGAGCTGTTTCTTCCTACAGAGGCACGCTGTTACAAGTATAGCACTGCTTAGCTATTGCATCTGCTCTGCAATTAGAAAGGACGAGAGTCCCAGACTGTCATACTGCCATCTTTCATGAATTCTTTGAGTGCAATGCTGAAATTAAAGAGGTTTGTCACTGGCATCGAGGGGATCAGAATCGTGCTCTTCCACGGGGAGGCACGGGGATAAGACTTTCTGTTGATCTATCGCAGCGCTAGCAAGAGATTACAATGCTAATATTTTTAAAGCAATTTCTGCATACAAATAAGAGACTGTTAATGAATGGAGGAAACCTAGCACTGTTCCAAAACTTGCAAGAAATAAATATTTAACCATTATATTACTATTCTGAAATGGATGTGAGAACGTGTCTCTGGATAGTTAAAAAGCTTTTTACCCGGTATTGGCTCAACAGTTGGTATTGTGAATAAAATAGGATTTTGTCACGTATGTAACTGAATAATATTTCAAACCATCAAGGATTTTGTTTCTCAGAAAATACTAGCAATGTATCAAAATCAACTTTGGAAACAAAATGTGTGATTTTTTTTAGAAGCGCATTTAAATACCTTGAGAGCATTGAGATCGACATGATAATTTAAGTGATCACAATGGTTTCTTAATTTATGATAATGTAAATTATCATATGCAAAGAAATCCTTCTGATCCCTTTACATTAATGCAGATCAGAGCACAGTGGAGTTAATGAAGTGTTTGAGGAAGAGCCATTCTGCAAATAGTGCTGTAGCTCCTTAATTTCTGAGACACAAAAGTTGTTCTAGGATGAAACTGTGTTTTCCAGGATAATAAACTTTGTGCACTTAAAAGGGGGGAGGGGGATCTTGCCATGTTCTATATTCTTTTTAATAAGTATTAGATAAAATTCCAATATCTTTCTATTTTTCAACTAAATAGTTAAGCCATTGATGACTGGGGGCTGAGTAGTTTGCAGGGGGGGGGTGTGTCACCAAACCAACCTTCATAACTAACTTATGTAGAGATGGGAAGGAATTTAGTATTATTTTGAGGGCTTTAGTGTCCTTCAAATGAATTTATCACAGAATCATGTGGTATCTTACAACCAAACTGCTTGTCTTGCCTGAAGTGGGACCCAGCCCACTGAGCTGAAGTAAACTGTGTACCGTGATTTCATTACAGGTTCCTCTTTGCCTCTGAAATTCTTCCCTGCAAAGGAAGGAGCACAGACTTTATTATGCAATTAAGTACTCGATGGAGCCTTTATTATATGAGAGATCCACAAGGGGGAGACTTTCTTCTAGAATAACCTCGTTGGGCGACGCTTCCATCCCTCCCAGGTCTAGGCAAGATGGGAGTCCAAAAAGCCCCTTGCTTGGTGGTTTGTTGGCTTCTGGGCTTTCATTTATTTATTTAGTGATACTGTAGTTACCTTTGACACTACTAAGCTGCAGGTTTATTAAAACCCTCACAAAGCTGACAGAGTAAACGGCAACAATAATTCGGACCGTGACGGTTGGAGACTGTGCCTGCATATCCAGACACACAGGGCAGAGACAGCTGTTTTACCAGATTTAACCAACTTTTGAATAATGACTGTCTCGTGCTGTACATTATTTTGCTTTTGAGCTACTGCAGTAGTGTGCTTTTTCAATCTAACAAATCATGATACTGTTTTAATTCATTCTGATGACTGTTGTCTGAAATTTTGATCAGCTTTTGTGTGCACCAGATGGTAATAACCCGGTGTGCAATATAGAGCACACAACAATGATGGTAAACGGTGGTACATTCTCCTGTTTTCCTGGTTGCTTGACATCTCTGAAAGGAACCAGTAGTCCTAGCCTGGCACTGTTCCTACTTAGAATATCTTGAGATATTTTCAGATGTTTACATATAGGTATCAGTTAGCTGTGCAGCTCATGCATTGATTTTATGGAAATGGCCACAGTCTGTAGTTGAACACATTGTTCGTAGAGTTCTGACTCCAGTGTCTGCTTGAGGGAACACAAATGCTAGCTATCAGGGTAATGGAAACAAGTAATATTTTACATTTATCACTATTGCCTAGTTCTTCCTAAAATAACCGCTGCTAAAGATGAAATCTAACTAGTAGAGACAGTGACTCTCGGCAGATGTCAGTACCTGTTGCTTAAAACAATTTCCTAAAAAGAACACAGGTATTACTAAATATTCAGACGTCCCTGAAAATTGAAAGATACTTGGTGTGCATCTAATACATGGTATCATTCCACTCATTCATATAACGTGATACATAAAAACCTACCCGACCCCAAACTAGCTGTGTTCTGAACATGTCCCGGTTATTGAGAAGATAAGGGAGAACAAATAGTCATCATACCGAAACCAGAAAGTACTGGAGTTTATACCAGGTGAAGATCTTGCCCAATGTAATTTGTGACATTTAGTGATGTAGCTTTTTTTCTTTCATAGCAACTGAAGCAAAAAGATTATTTCAGACACGGTATCACAAAATCTTGATGATTGATTTCAGTAGAAACGTAAGTAGTAGGTAGATGGTCGGGTCAAGACAGTTAATGCAGAATTGTGTTTTAATTTCCTCACATTTTAAAAACCTCACATCTTGCGGTAATATCTGATACCGTGAAATTGGTCATAATATGTTATCTTGTTTTCACAACTGACTTAAGAAAAAAGTTGGAGGGTTTTTTTTCTTTTTTTTTCTTTGTAGAAGAAAAATTGAAGAAGCATGATGTTTTTATTTATTTTGTGCTTCTGCTCTTTGATTGATTCTGGATTGTAGCCTTTATCCTGGATTGTAAAAAGAGAAGAAGGAGTAAATATGCTTTTTTTTCTGTTTGATGAATATCCTATACATCTTATTTTAATAAGTGGGTGCTGTCTGCTTCCCTGTCTTCCTTTGTCAACATGCAAAATTCTTCATTTGATGGATAAACAAAATACTTCCAGGCAGGGAATTGGTAGCTCTTTGTCTGCTAGGGACATTTGCCTGACTCTCATGCAAAACACCCCCGGTTTTTTGCTTTTTTTTTTTTTCATTTTCATCATTAGTTTCAATGAGCACATTTATGTTTCTTGTATGTGCTGAAATGTATTATGTTTGATAACCATGTAAAGTTACCATACTATGCCCTTTTTTTCACACAGTCTCTCACTGTGAGCATTTTGGGCTATTTTTGTCTTCCTGTGAAGACAAAGTGTTCTTTGGAATGGTTTTAATCCTTAGTGGAAGCAAGTCTGAACTAAATGAGATTTTCAATGACAGGAAATGTAATTTTTGTTCACAGCTGATGGATATCTCTCAAAAGAGTTCCTTAAGTTCTCCCTTTCTGCCTGTCCTGGGGCTGGATATTGAGTGTCATCCTCAGAACAATAGACTGCAGGTAGTTTCCTTTTCCCGATGACCTTCCTTATTAGTTCAACCTGTATTGCTCAGTAACGCTCCGTGTGCACATCCTTGGTGCTGAGGTGGCATTGATAGGAAGAACTCAGCGTATTAATTGAACTTCTAATTAGGGCAATTATGATGAAATCAGCAGTCGTTTGGTGCTGATATAAGCAGATGTGACAGCACAAAAGCTACTTTGAAGGTGAGGTGAAGCATCATGATGTTTCACCTCACTCTCTTTCTCCTCATCCCTAAGCAATCTCCATTAGTCATCACTCTCCTGCTCTAAAAGTTAAAGCTGGAAGTGTCAAGACCAGGTTAATTACTGAAGTTTGCTATCAGCAGGAAAAGCAAATATTTTCGTTTCCGAAGATGTTACTAATTGTTCTTCATTGTCATTCTGAAAATACCCAAATACAGTCAAGAATGAGTCACTTAGGAGATGAGGGAACAAGACAAAGCTGAAACCTTCTGCCTTCAGAGAGTCTGTTTGCAACAGACTGCAAAATACAAATGGACAAGTGGAGCTGTGAGGTGCCCCTTGACGGTGTTATGTCAAAGACAGAGCTGGGTGCTGAGAAACACGTACACATTCCTACAGAGGATATACCATGTTTGAACCGAGATTAGGCAACTCTGGTAGTGCCTGGGCTGTATTCAGAGGGACATAGAATGTAGGAGAAGCACAGTGTGTATGTTAAGTGTAATAACAAATACTAGCTTCTTACCAGAACCTTCTAAGAAAACTTCAGAGTAAGGCGAAACAGGGAGAGGGCAAACTGATACATTGAATAGATTACTAATTTGTTTCACAGTGACGGTGAACCAGTGCAGAGCGTTCATTGTCCAATAAGCGGGGGCAGTGATGGGTTTATACAGTATGCAGCAGCGTTGGTCAGGTTTTCTTAATTCAGATTTAATAATCTGCACTGCATTAAGTAACACAGAGCAAGAATATATAAACCTGTACTTCATCATTGATATGACACTTCAAGAATTCATTGCAGCTGTAGAGAAATTTCCCGTACAGACTGGATGGGTTAGTAAGAAATCACCTGGAAAAGAGGAGGGGGACGTTTCTCGGTAACCTGTCAGTACATTGGAAATACACATTTTTGTTTAGCAAATACTGTATTTTGATTTTAGTATGTGATTAGCATCCTCGGGTGTTGGCATGATGTTAATACTGCAGAAACAAAATATTCCATAAGTTTTGTACTGTTTGACAATATTAAATTAGAATATATCTTGCCCTCAGCTACAGCAGGTCATTACAAGTGCGTGTAGTAGCCTTCAACAGAGCATCAGTCCAAGAGTTATCTCTAAGGAAAAGAGAAATTCAACAGTGCAAGTCTGTGCAGATGTCTGTCTGTGTGAAGCTTTGTGCACAGGAAAGTTAAAGGACTGTTGTTATGCTTCAGAAATGGTCGCTAAGAAATGGCTTTCTGGAGACTGCATTCATTACCAAGTACATGCTACTTACCAGTTTGTCTGCATGAGGTTAAAACCTTTTCTCCCAGTTTGAGACACCTGGGTGAGTTCTGTAGCAGTGATTCGAGTTACATCGAGTCTCGTTACCTTCTAAACTTTCTCGCCTGCGCTGTGTTCTCTGCTGGTAGACATTTTTATTCGGTTTGAATGAAATTCAGCCTTGTGACTTGCATGAAACCAAAGTGTGATACAGAGATCCCAAAGCTAGTGGAGGCTGGGTCAGTAAGTCTAGGCAGTGTAGTTTGAGACAGGCTTATTAGCTTGAGTTTGAAAGCAGAATAGTCACACTCTGTCTGAGCAAGTAAATCCTGACCTTTGGTAGGTATGCTTCTTCTGGAGCTGGGCTGGCTCTGCACTGTGCTGCCTGTGGCATTCAGGGTCAGGGGAGGCTGAAGCTACACAGGGTGCCTAGGGGATGGTGGTGCAGATGTGCCCAGAACACTTCTGGGCAATTCCCAAGTGCAGGGCCAGGGACGGAAACTGCATTTGAAGTACTTTCACTATAGCCATCCCAACTATATACACCTTGTAGCTGCACAGATTGAACATCTGGCTGCAGCAAAAATATGTTTAGAAAACAGGATGATTTGCCAGACTTTTCTGTAGTCCTTACAAGAAAGCTTTTGGCCAAACACACTCTCCCAGCCCTATCCTCAGTCCCTATGCAGAGAGTGTGGAGGCTCACAGGGAGTATGTGTGCTGTACGACACCTGCTGCCCCTTCCCGGCTCTGTTCTTGCTTTCAGTCTTTGGGTCGGTCCTTCAGACACGTGGCTAAATTTCATCCTTGGCAATGAGAATAATGACAAATGTGCTCCTAAATTTTGTTGCTGTCCGTTTTATTCCTATTGCTACTGTAAAAGGGTTAGTTTTACACATCTCAGCGTGTTGGTTGACTCTAAAATAGGAACAGAAAACCTTAAAATACAGCCAGTGGTCTGACTGCAGCTGCCAGAACGATGCAGGGTTAATACTGCCTGCCCTTCTTTATCTCATCTACTGGGGCCTGAAGAACTGGAGGTGAACTTTTTTTAAAAAAACCAAAATGTAACAAAAGATATCATGTTTTACTTAGATAATTTCTTTCTTAATGCTGATATTCCATAAAATGGTCAGTATTGATACTATCGATGACTACCCAAAATACATTTTTGTTTGTTTTTGTTCCTTATTTGAACTCCTATTCCCATTTGTTCATCTACTGGCTTTTCTCTTTGTAACACTGCTCCAGATTTCTTTCTGTTTTTAACAGTGATTCACAAGCCTTGCGAAGACTGAGGCAGTTAGTTGTAATACTGCTCACATTATCCATGAGAACTACCTTGGCCACGAACGGGACTATGCATAATAACCAGCACTTCAGTGAGGGTTTCCCCCTCTTGCCAAGTGCCAGCTGACATGGTGTCTCAGCATATGTCTAGATGGGACTCTGCCAGCAGAGGAGAGCGTGCTCTGCCCTCCCTTCGAGCTGCTTGGAGATGCACCGGCTCCTCCAGCAGCTGAGTAGCTGCAGTTAGCGTGTTGCTAAGCCAGAACTAATAAGCTTGACTGAGAGGCAGGGTTTATTACCTTGGGCTCAGCAGCGTATTTGGTGTGGTTATGTGGTTTGTGCCATAGAGCTTCTTCTCTCTGTCCTTCAGTTTCGATGCTTGGGCAGAGCTTGCTCGTGGTTGGTTCTGTGGAGCGTGGTCAGTATTTGCTCACATCTCCCTGCAAAAACCTGCTAGTCCATAGCCTAACGGTTTTCTCACCCTGCTCCAGACGAGTGTTGCCAGTCCTCTGCCACACCACTGAGAATTTCCTACCTAATACCATTGGAGAATAGAACTACAACCTACAGATTTATTGTACAATTACACGGTTCTCAGTATTACATACCTCACGGTACTCATTACTTAAATTTTGGTCATTAGATTGCCACGTATTTAGTACATTTAACAAAAAAAGGCCTTTTCCAGCATTTCGCTTTTGTACGGCAGCCTAATATGATAGATTACGTTGTGGATCAGGTCTTCAAAGTTTGAAATGAGACCCTAAATTAAGTGCACAGAGCATGATTTAATCATCTAAGTCACCATTTATGACAATCTGCTGTTTTCACTGGGAGCGTACTTAGGAAAGAAAAGATTTTAATTGCTTCATTATAGAAAATCATGTTTGAGAATGAAGCGAAGAGGTTGTTTTTCTTTTTGCTTGTAACATGGCTATTTCTGTATACTTAAGTTATTTCCTTTATCATGTTTGTGTTTTATGTTTTCTGGTATTCTTACCACGTATATTTCCTTGGAAATGCTGACAGCTGTATATTCATTTCAGTCAAGGAAGACTTTTTGCTGATAGGAGCCTTAATGTTACTCTTTCCTTCTGTAATTATCATATTAATAGATATAATTTTGATTTGACTTTTAATTTTTATGAATAGCCAAAAGCTCTGTTTTTCATGAGTAGAACCAAACCTAAGCTAAATGCTTCACTTCTGCTGTGTCTGCTTTATGTCTGGGCAGCAGTACAAAGAAGCGATCAACCCAGTTACAGGTATGCTGAATGTTTTTTCTCGGGATTAGTGTTGGTGTATGCCTGATGGTTAAGGGCATAAAGGAGGTACTTTGTGCAGCTGGTAGATGTGGAGGAGGGATATCAGGGCCAGGAGGGTAACCCTGTTATTAATGTGTCTGATTTCTTCCAGCACAGTGATTCCTTTCGATCTGTGCTGATTTGTACAATAAACAACAGCTTTCGGGGTATCTTTAATTGTGCCTGTGGACATTTTGGCTTGGAAAGTGAAATGAGACTTTTGGATCACCTTTCACTCCTAGCTGTGCTGATCTGAAACGTCCCACAGCTTGTTACCCACCTCTGAGTGTAGGGATTATGTTTCTGCTCTCTGGAAAGACACTGAATGCTCAGCACTCTGGGCTTCAGTGGAAGGTGCAGCAAGCTCTCGGTCCTTCCATCCAAGCTCTCCCTGCTGTCGATGTGTAATAGCAACATATCCTATACATACATTTACATAGAACCTGTAATAGCACGTATCTTCAGATCAAGTCTAGATTTGAGACAATTCACAGGACCCAGAAACCTGTCTTCGAGGTTTCATATTGATGTGGAGTACAGGTTGTGTGAGGAGCGCCTTAGAAGCAGAGATTATGCGGAAACCATGCAGAACCATTATGCTTATATCAGTGCTCTCCGACACATATAGAATAAATTGATTGATGATGAGATGCATCAGCTTTATTAAAGTTTCTCAGAAATGATTTTTTACAATTATGCTGCTTCCTAGGGAAATTTTTCAGCGTGTTATGAAGATGGCATATCCTATTTGTAGTGCATAATGTGAAAAAAATTGTTTTTACATGACAATTAGTGTGCTAACATTTGAACTTTTAGGTGTGATGGTTAATTTTCACGGTCTGTAGCAAATAATAAAAGAAGATTAATTTCACTTGAAGGTGCAAGGGGTGATCTCAGCAATGTCATACTAAGTCCAAGGACCAAGTTATTTAAGTTCTCAAGACTTTTTATAATTGAGTGCTAGGAAGTGCCAGGAAATGCATGAAAACCATGTGACTGAGATCAGAGGTGAAGCCAGCTGTGACAGTGCGGTGTGCAAGCCAGTTTATCTGAAACTGCAGTCCCATCGCCTCTTGATCGTGCATCTCCTTGGCTTTTCTTTCTTTTTTACTGGAATTGCTTTTTAGTGGACCAGTCTGTGCAAAACACCAAGACTTTGGAATTCAAAATAAAAATAATCTTTTAAAAAAAAGATTTTTATGTTTTTACTGTAAGTTTTCTAGGTGGTGGTTTTTGGTTTGGTTTGGTTTTTTCCCCCCTTGGAAAACAAATAGATCTGTCAGTTTGTTTGTTTGTTTGTTCATTCCGTATCCTGTACTTTACATCAGTTGAAAGAAAAAAAGACTACTGAAAATTACATTACACTGTGTTTATGAAAGTTGTGCTCCTACGCAGAAACACACTTTTTTTTATATATATACCGCCTTAAGGATTAAGTAAAGCTCCTTTGTCGAGCCCCTTGGTATGGCAGGACTGTTACTCTTTAACTGTCAGAATCTGGCTAGATCCTTCTTTAGATTAAGGCTATGTCTAAGTGCAAAGAAATTAAAATGAATCAACTCTCTTAGTATTTATGCCTTCGTATTTCTTGCACAGAGCAATCAATAGGAAGAGAAGCTGTGTTAGACATACATTTTTCTATAAGAAGATTGCGTTTCAAGCTCTTATTTAGCAGCATCATAATTTGCTTTATGTTTATGCTCGTGAAATACAAAGACAAAGTTGACAGAAACTATTCAAAATACTAAATTGATGAAAATAAGATGTGTAGTGGGTGACAGCTCGTTGAAAGGAGGACAGGGGAAATTTTGCGAAGCTACACATCCTAATTAAAATTCCGTAGAGTTGTCTACAGAATGGTCGTGTTTTAGAACATCAGTAATTACTCTTACAATTTACTTTCAAATTACAACATTGTCACAAAAGAAGAAATGTGCTATAATTGCATCATATTTAGACAAGGCGAGATGAAAAAAAAAAAAGTATGAGAATAATGGCTCAAAGAATATGCACCATTATGCACATTCTGTGCGAGAACGAGAGTTAAATTCATTGTGAAGATGAAGGCGAATATTTTAGCCCCAACAGGGTATAAAACTGGTAGTAAGGAGTATTGTTCTATAGGTAGCAAGGGTTTACAGTTCACTGTGGATGTCTGCACCATTTAATTATTTTCTTCGCTAAAACCTGTGAAGAGCAGTTTTTAAACAATTATCTGAGAGGAGCCAACTAGTACAATTTGTGCAACTATTCATTCGAAGTAGAACATAATCATCCAATGAAGTGATACAGGTTGTACGTTGAATCAGTAGGTAAACCATACTACAAAGAAGTTTTTGAGTGTGGCAGATGCCTAAACTGTACTTTTCTAATCGGGCTATATTTTTTTTAAATAACAGGAAAAGAAATCCTCAACAAGTTACAATTTTCTTTCTCATTTTCCCTCAGACACAGTTTGTAGCGGCTATTTTTATATTTTACACACATATAACCTTCCCATTTTCTGAAACAAGAGTTTCTTTCCCTCAGCTTATTTAATAATAGTTCTAGCTTTCCTATCACCTGGCTTCTGAGGATCTTGAAGTGCCATAGAAGCATTAAATGGAGACTCTTGACTTAAAATACAGGAATATTCATTCCCTATGACACAGGGGGATAGTGAAGAAAAAAAGGTCAAACCATAGCTTTGACCTTGGGTGTCCAGTGAGGATTTTCAGGTAGGAGTTCAGAAAGTGCTGAAGTGTTGAAAAAACCAAGGGGACTCAACCTTGGGATAGGCGCACAAGCAATCACTTGAGATGCCTTATCTTCATGCATGACTTGGAAGAGAAATTTCAGACCTTCTTCCATATAGCACTGAAGTTATGTACAGTGGATTGGAGAGTTATGCACCTGAAATGGATTTGAGATCCCTGTTCTGCTGTGTAGAGCTGCCCAACAGAGAAATACTTAAGTGCACTTTCATTCCAGTCCTTCTGCTTGGACAGTTTCATGGTGGAGTGTGGTTTAACCCAGATAAAAAAATCAAAGAGTACGCAGTCTGTGGTCCTGAGTTGGGTATCCTACATGGAAATGGTGTATAAAGCATTTGAGTTCCTGCTGCAGAAGCTGTTAAAGCACGTATTCTGAGCACAGAAATTGGAGATTACAGCATTACCTTGTAGCTTTCCAGAGAGCTTTCTAAATCTTTTTTACTGGACTGTGTAACTCCCCTGACTTCATTGTATGTGGCCCTGTTAGATGTCCTGCGAGGCTGCCAGATTTAGCCCCTGTCAGGTCATGGTCAGACACACAGACAGAGCCGTCCTTAAGCAGAGGTTTCAGCAGTGGCTGAACGAGGCTTTTGAAGACCACGCTTCTGGTTTTGGCCTTCAGGTTCTGTCAAAGTGTCACTGGCTATGTCTGAGACGCTGAGAATTGCTCTAAATTAGTACACGGGCACTTAAATAAATGACCTGATTTTCAGAGCACGTTGAACCCCATGCATTTTGCAACAGGTCTGGTGACTTCAGGCAGGTTGACTTTTTAAGCGGGGTATCGGATGCGTGCAGCAGGGCTGCGCAGTGTTTGGGCTCTAATAAACTTTAATGGGGTGTGCAAATACAGGCACTGAACAGTGTTAAATAAGCACCCTCGGGTCCTTAAGGAAAGAAAGTTCATTAATTTATTATGCCTTAAAAATATCTGGTATATATTTTATATTGTGCATTTGGTATCTATTATATGACATTATATTAGAAATATATTCTGTTTAAAAATCAAAAACGTGAATTTCAGTGATGCGGAGAAGAATCATGGTAGTGTATCTCAGATATCTCTTTCCATAGTCAAGTACTCCTGTCATAATTTAGCGTAAAGGAAAAGAAAGTCCTTGCCTGACTGCAGAAGATGACCAACAAATAGGATGATATAAAACGTATTTGACGATAAATGTTGTGCTACCTAACTGATAGTTTTGTTGGAGTATGAAATCTTTCAGAGTCCTGTGAAACAAGAGCAGTTTGGGAAGAGCTGGAAAAACCTTGCCATGTACCTGGAGAGACCATCTTTAGAAGCAAAGGTAGAAGTACCCTTCAGCGTAATCCTTAACCTCTCTGGGAATGCGGATCCAGAGTTTCCTTGGACATTCAGCTGTTGCAAAATCACTTGTGGTGTGACTGTATTTGATCTAGCAGATGGAAAGGGTAGGTGTCCTGAAATTCTGTAGATTGTAAGGACATCCACTCTATGCTTAGTGTTTATCAGATAGCCTTCATTTTCCTTGGCTTAAAATTTGCAAAGTCTAAAGTGTAAAAATAATCAGTACAAGAATACAGATCCAAAAGGTTTCAATTATTTTCTGTACAGCAGTGGTGAGATATGAGCAACTGGGTACAGAAATAAAGGATTTATGGAGTATCGTCTTTGAGAAAAATGAAGGTCTTCTTTCAGGCTTAACACTGCACAGCTGCAGTCTAACTGACCTCAGTTTGCTTTGCTTTCTATGGATTAGGAGTCAATATTTTTCCCTTCACTTTCAAGGGGTAAAAATGAAGATAAGACAATTCTGTTCTCATTTAGATTAGGAAAGTTGGCAAAGAGAACGGCAAGTATTGAATCCTGTTATCATGGATAATAAAACTGCAGTCAAAGCTGCACTGCACAGCTTTCCAAGGGAGGGTGTGCAAACCAGACCCTGCTGATGAGACTCTGAAATACAGAGTCCTGCCACAGCGTTGTAGCTTACAGCTAGATACATGGCTCGCAAATGGTGAACCCTGACAAATAATCCATCAAGTGATGTTGAGACTCTGTCAGGGAAGGAATCCTCAAACAGCTTTCTTTTCTTTATGAGAATCCATCACTTCTTGTTGTGCATCTGCTAACGGTCTTATACTGGCAGACATCCTTGGAACTTTCTCTCTCTTTGTATTTCTTGGGAGAACAAAAGTATAGCAGTGGGTGACTGAGGCCATTCCCACATGCTGCTCTGCAGAGCTAGCAAGAGGCACACGAGGTCAGGAGAGGCTACGTATGAAAGATTGTTATTCAGGGAGCCCAATCTCACTTCTGCTGAAACTCTGTGGAATTCTCCCCTGGAAATCAGCAGGAGCGGGATTAGTGGCCAGGTCTGCAGCCTGACCCATTGTTACTGGCAGAGGCTGGCAGTGCTGTGGGCACAGACCTGCAAGATGCTTGTTAAGCACCGGCTGCCGGTCACCTAATAGAGCATCTCTCGTGTTGCTGTACAGACTATTTCCTGTTTCTGCTTTGAAGGGCTGAAATCTATCGATCAATACAGTCTGATGACAGAAAGGGCAAGGGTCAGGGCCTCTCTGTCAGAAACATACAGATTAGGGAAAAGCGGGGGAGGCTGCAGTCTAGGGCTAATCGTTGTTAGCTCCCAAATACTTCCTACGCTGAATGTGTCTAAAAGTCTTTGTATATGGGGCTCATCGTTAAAGGATGAGAACTTAGAATACTGCAGAAGAAAATGAAGCCATAGTGTTAATACAGAATGGGGATTGGGGGAATTGTCATATTATTTTAACATATTTTTTAGGATTCTCTGCATTAAAGGGTGACAGCGATAGAAGGTGACACTTGTCCTTCTATCAACAGGTCTGGATTTTAATGAAGTTCAGGCTTTGGCAGAGCTTATTGTCACATGTTATTCTGATCGTGTCTATGCAGTGACCATTTGTAAGGAATTTCCATGTGAGGGTTGACGTTTCAGTGGTCATCCAAATGTGAGGCAATGGAGAAGAGCGCTTGTGTGTATTAAAAAGGCAAGGAAAACAAACAAAAACCCCATTTGTCCGATGAGTGAAGGATGTGTTAGCTTGAAACTCAAGTTAGTAAACTCTTTATGAGTGCAAAGATACAATGCCTTATTGTACTTTTGTGGGCTTTCTTGAGACATTTGCTACTTTAAATATAAATCCTGTTTGTAAATATTACTACACTGCAACTGACTTCTGGTTTAGTCCTGCAGCTGAGACTGGAAGAGAAATTCAAACAGCAAAATCTCTCTGGACCTGGACTGTATCGGTCTTGGCTCCTGGTGAGAGATGGAGCAGCTCCACGTTAGCTCTAAATTTATGCTCTTCTTTTGCTATTATCCTTTGTTATGGTAAACAGAATAGTTGGATTCTGTACCGTTGGCTGCTGCCTGTACTAGTGGCTCAGGGCAAGATTGATGTGAAGCCAATTCGCGGACACTTCACAATGTTTGCCCACTTGAGCACTCCTATGTAATACTTCTAAAAGTTTGAAATGTGCTTAATGTAAAATAGAACCAAGCTAACTAGGCTTTGTTTGAAATCTTTGGGTATTAAAATCAGCATTTCAAGATGAATCTGCCTGTGTCTGGATGTGCCCCAGGTTTCAGAGAGTTTGCCCCCTCCCAAGAAAATTAAAGCTTCACATCCTAAGTTGTGGTAAGGCATACAGTTGATCACGTTGCAGAGGGCATTACCAGTGTGTTTAGGTGAGGGCTGAAGCAGTGCTGGTGAAAGCTCCATGTCTCCTAACCTTTGTTCTAGCACCTGCTTTTACACGCTCGATTCTCATTGCAACAGAGGCTGTTGAGAAACAGTGAAGGTACAGAACAAATGCTGTCAGCACACTCATCTGACCACAGATTCAAGGACCCCAAGGAGAATATTTTCCTGTGTTAAGCAAATTGTTCAAACATTTCTCTAAGCACTCAGTGCAGATGTATTCTTCTCGGAGTGATGTTTTCTCCAGGATGTGCCACCCATGAAATGGTGCTTACCTAATGCTTTGTATTGAAAGCAGCATTTAAGGAGTTTGCCTTTAGCGAGTGATGTTTGACACTTCATTTGCTTTCTTAATACAGAAATGAAAATCGTATGGCAGTATGTGAGAAATTGTTTATTCGAGGCGGCACAAGAAGCGGGCTGCTACAAACAGACCTTGCTGTTGTTTCTGGCAATGGACTGTTGGCTCCGAGGGCAGTGCAAGCAGGACATGGTTACAGAAGAAGGGGTTTATTTATGTCAACATTATTCCTTTAAGCTTTCTTGCAGAGCAGGCTCTGAGGTGCCAGGTGCTTTCAAACACAGGGCAAGGAGACAGTCCCATTCTATCGATTGCTCTTTTAACATGATATACCTTGCACTTGCATAGCTCTTCCTAAAGTGCTTTGAGCCCTTAGGGTGAAGAATGGATCAGTGTTATGAGTCTCGTTTTAAAGATGAAAGATTAAATTCAAAGTGATAATTTCACTATAAACTAGGCAGCCGATGGGTTCGAAGAGATCCACAGGGCTGCTGCTGCTGCTTAGACTGAAAGGCAGCCTCTGATGTTTGCTTGGGGATTCTCTTATGTCTCAGCCTGTGGCAGACCAGGAGGGTCCTGCCTGCTGGCCGAGAGGCACAGCCTGGCTAGCTAGAGTAAGCCTTCATTCAGTTCACATCTGTACCCATGCTTGCTGGTCTTGCTGCGTGCCTGTTGTGGTTGTTTGATGAAAGGCAGGAAATTGTTATTTGTTAAAGGAGGCCATGAAATGGGATAGAGAGTGAAATTAGATGTTGTACTAGGTTTGCATGGCAAGTTTTTGGTAGCAGAGGAGCAGCAGAGGTGGCTTCTGTGAGAAGCTGCTAGAAGCTTCCCCTCTGTCTGACAGAGCCTATGCCAGTCAGCTTCAAGACAGACCTGCTGCTGGACAAGGCTGAGCCCATCAGCAGCGGTGGTAGTGCCCCTGTGATAACATGTTCAAGAAGGGGGGGGGAAACCTGCTCCACAAACTGCAGACGGAGAGAGAATATGTGAGAGAAACAACTCTGCAGGCACCAAAGTCAGTGAAGAAGGAGTGGGAGGAGATGCTTCTGGTGTTGGAGCAGAGATTCCCCCTGTGATGAAGACCATGGTGAGACAGGCAAGTACCCTGCAACCCATGGAAGCTAACTGTGGAGCAGACATCCACCTGCAGCCTGTGGAAGATCCCATAATGGAGCAGGTGGATGCCCGAAGGAGGCTATAACCCCATGAGAAGCCCAGGCTAGAGCAGGGTCCTGGCACGACCTGTGAACCTATGGAGAGAAGAGCCCATGCTGGAGAAGTTTGTTGGCAGGACTTGTGACCCCATGTGGGACCCACACTGGAGCAGTCAGTTCCCAAAGGACTACACCCTGTGGATGGACCCACGCTGGAGTTTGTGAGGACCTGTAGCCCATGGGAAGAACCTGCACTGGAGAAGTTTGTGGAGGACTGTCTCCCAAGGGAGGGACCCCACACTAGAGCAGGGGAAGACTGTGAGGAGTCCTCCCTCTGGGGAGGAAGATGTGGCAGAGACACGTGATAAACTGAGCACATCCCCCATTCTCCACCCCCCCGGGCTGCCTGGGGAGAGGAGGCAGAGAAAAGGGGTGTAAAGCTAAGCCCAGGGAGAAGGGAGGGGAGGGGGAACGTTGTTTTAAGACTTAGTTCTATTTCGCATTATCCTGGTCTGATTTGACTGGTAATAACTCAAACTGATTTCCCCAAGTCGAGTCTATTTAGCCCATGATGTAATTGGTGACTGATCTCTCCCTGTCCTTATCTCGACCCGTGAGCCTTTCATTACATTTTTTTCTCCCCTGCCCAGCTGAGGAAGGGATCAATCGAATGGCTTTGGTGGGTACCTGGTGCCCAGCCAGGGTGAACCCACCACAGATGTTGTCACTTCCACCTTAAACATTTGTCCTACACAGTTACATAACTCAAGTGTTACGTGATAAATCCAGGTGAAACATCCTCATCCTCGGAAAATACAGAGAGCATCGCAACCAAGTGTTGGTATCCTGCATACAGTCATTGGGTTCTTTTTTTGTGGGAGGATGCAATGGTGTTAATTTTCCTTTTGCTCTGCGTATCATATCTGAGTGCAAACGGAGGAGGCATTGTTTGCTGCTGTGAAATCCACAGTTTGGAAGGTACAAGGGAGAGGATGCCAAATTCGGTATTTTCTCACTGATAAAGCTTTCGGGAAGATTCTTCTAGCTTTTGAAATGGCTCAGTCGTGCCAATTTGGATTTGCATTTCAGAATGGTTAATTATCTTATTTTAAGTAAAAGTGAAGTTGTGGGGTGAGATACAGGTGGGATATGTAATCAGCCTGTAGACAGTTTGTGGTACGTGGTGGATTTGGTTTAAAAAAAAGAAAAGGTTTGTGCTTGAAGCCCAATAATGACAATATAAATCATCTTTTAGTTATATTGTAGCTGTGTTTACCTTAAAACTATGTTGAGAGGCCAGTGCTAAAGTGGAACCTAGTGAAACATTTGTTCTCAAGTCAGAGAAACTGTCTCCTTGATCTTCTTTCAGTAAAGGTTAAATCCTGTATTGGAAGAACAATAGTCTCAAAAATGCCCGTTGTTCTTTATGTATCATCTAAGTGTGACTTCATTTATAAGATCTCTTTCATATGTGTTATTTCCTCATCTCACTGCATCTCGGTGGAGACTGTTGCTGTGCGCTCAAATGAAATATACCATTAAGATGTGTAATACTGGAAGCCTCTGCTCCAAAGTCCAGTGAGACCCATTTTCCCTTTTCCTTGTACATAGTGATAATATAAGTCTCTAATCTCATTAGTTCGAAAGAACCCCCCCATAGCACTTGGGTGCTTTAAAAAAGCAAGAAGTAGAAGAGACATGATTAAGTTTGTAGAAATTGGAAGGAAAATGTTTCTTTTGAGGTAACAATCCACTGACGCTAGCTCAGTATTAATGTTCTGGAAGACAATGGAACAGTCTCTGATGCTGAAGTTAATTTGCCCATGTCCTGCATGAGAAAACTTAGTGTTTTGCATTCGTGTGTTTGTGATACAACTGCAAAATGGCATGTTGATGTTTCTTACTATTGGTAATTTGCTTTTCTGTCAATATTCTTTCTGCTGTTTATCTTCCCAGCCTCAGTGAGAGGAGGTGGCAGCTCCGGTTTTGGTGCTAGTCGCAGTGGTTGTGATTATTCTCAGGTGTGTGTCGCTACTCCTGGCAGCTGCAGAATCTATCGGCTCTTTGTAAGCGTGTCTAGGAAGTAGCATTATTGTCTTATTCAAGCATTGGAATTTGACTGATGAATTCATCTATATGGTTTCTGCAAAAGTCTGTTAAATCTATTTATTTGCTATTCTGATATAATTGCCCGTGCTTGTGTTAATGCTGTTTTCCAGCAGGTTAGGCATATGCTGTAGAATCTAAATTCCAGTTTTTGAAAGAAAAGCGCCGATGACTTCAGTGTTTGATTTGGATAGAAAATTAAGTTTGATAGGGCACAGACAAGAAGCAAGTGGTAAGAAGATAAATGTCAGATCAACTCTTCATGTGTTTGCTCTTCACCTGAGCAATTTTAGTGTCTGGATTGTAGGTCCATCCCGTGCTTCTGGGTGTCACAAGTCTCTTTTCCTTTGTGCTACTTTTAAATGTAAACGTCATCTTAAATTCGTTCCTCAGCCTGTTTTGTGGAAAACATGGAAAAAGGCTAAAAGGTCGATCATTTTTATCTTAATCCAAATTATTTTCAGTAATTGTATTTTCACTCCTCATTGATTCCAATGGAACATAATATATTATATACGCCCTAGAATCAATATCAGATGCAAAGTACTATTTATGGAATTAGGAGTTAAAAAAGAGAAATGCTCATTATTATTCATATAATGCTGTATGTGTGTTATCAGCTGCGCAGTGTAATTTATCGGATATGGTACATCGAAACCCACTGAAATCAATGAGAAACGGATATATGACTATTCACCGTGCTCATTTATTGTAATGTTTTGGTTATTTAGAGCTGCTAAGGGTTTATTACCAAAAGTGCTTTTTTGTGTGTGTACTGCAGTCACTCTTAAGACTTACCATGTCAACGAGCACTCAGAATGGAATCATTCGCTGCAGGGGCATTTCCGATGGGTGTATCGTGTCCTGCTGTATCTTCTTTTTCCTCCTCTTCCTGTCACATATGTATCGTACATATGCGTTTAGACAGTAGTGGTGACGATGCGGGGGTTGCACATGTGTATTAATTAATGTCAGCTTGATCATCTACTCGCTTTGAGTCTTGCTGCGGAGAAGAACTTGGTTGTTCTGTAGGTAGTGAAGGAACAATCTTTAGAGGCCCGCGGCAGCCAGTGTGAAGACTTACTATATATATGTTATCTAAGATATTTATGGTAGAAGATGAGCCATATTAAGAAACAAGAGGAAGGACAATCAGTAATCCTTGGATTGTAGTACCATCAACTTGAATTTGAATAGTTATTGACTGTACACTCCTCTCCAGAAGGACAGATGCTTATTTAACATGCCCATCACGTTATAGAGAACTATATCATTACCTGAAGAGTTACACTCTTAAACCTGCTCTTGCTCCTTGGCCTTTTGCAAGGCTTTATCTTGTCACTCTCTGAAAAACTGTTGTCCTCTAGGCCCTTTAGTTATTCACTTCTTTTGATAGGAATGCATATGGCACCATATTCTCATCCCTTGCTCTGCCTCCTGTGAGATGGTTCTCTAAAATACAGTGCTTTTCCAAACTATCTACTCAAATGCATCCTTCAGTAGCACATCCTTCAGCAGTGCTTGTGTCTCCTGGAATGTTAATGACTAGTTCTTCCTTAGGGTTATCTTGATTTTCCTTCTGAATGTCAGGTAGCACGATGTGGTGAGTACATTAGGCATTCCAGGAATGTAGACAGCACTTTCATCTTGTACTTGGTTAGAATTTATTAAATGGGAACATCTTGTGTTGTATTCCGATGTCCTGGAGTCAATATCAAATTGATCAGTGACTTCTGTGAGGCATCATAAGGGACAGTAATAAGTACTGAAATGCATTCTGTGATAGTTTTCTATTCTATTTGTTATTGACCAAAGGAAAAAAGAAAATCATTATTTACTTTGGGACAGGCAATCTCTTGTCTCAGAGATGCTAGGAGATACGTTTCCTTTTGCTTCATCTTCCAAGAACTTCCAGTTATGTAGAATTGAAAGGCCCAGTCCTGCCAGCCTAAATGTATAAGTTCAGCTCTTAAGCTGTTGTAATAGTTGTATCAGTATTTTATTTAGTAATGTATGTGACAGACATCAGAGCTTGTAGTGCAGACACACAGATGTAAAACCAACGGACACTGCAGTAGGAGCCAAAGGACTGGGTTGCTCTAGCTCGAGCTGTAGGTATCACAGACAGACATCTATACTGGAATATACTTTTACTGGAAAGCTATACAGGGATATAGATATTATATGTGATCATATAATATCTTACTGAAATTTTCACACTGAAAACTGGTTTGGTTCCTGGAATGTAGGAAAAAAATGAAATAAGGAGGAACCTGTGTCATGAATCTTAACGCTCTAGCGCAGGGGTTCTTGAATTAGAAACTTGACTTGTTCATATAACATCTACTCACAGCTTTTAAGTGAATTAATTAAATGCAAAGTGCACTGCCTGTCTCCCATCCTACATATTTATTAGCATAACCTCTGGCTTTTTGAAACCAGAAAATGTTCGAAGTTTTGTAGTTCTCCTTCCTTTTGGAATAAAACTTTATGATTTTTGGTTTTCCCCAAGATTTCAGTCTTAAGTTCTCAGCTGAACACAGTCTAGCATCATTCAGACTTCTGAACACTTCTGCAATATTGGTCAAATGATTCCTTCTGTCTGCACGTGACTGAAACTAACACAGTTCCCATTCTCTCCTCTCTAAGTTAGGTCTTTCACTTGGGGTGTAAGAAAAGCCCTTTTCAATGTTCTTATTTATGCTCTGCAGGATATCGTTGTTGTTATGCAAGCGTGTCTCTCAAGAGGTGCTGTGCCCTTGTACTAACTTAGTTCTTGGTATTTTAACTCTCCATGCAGAACAGGTCTGGTTTTATGCACAGATTTGAGGAACGTGATAGAATCCAAGCACTTTTTAATCACCAAGTGTAGTTTCATTACCTGTAGTAGCTTGTTTACCCACTGACGGCTTTGTATTGTAGAAGAGAGGGACCAGAATTTGCCTCCCCATAGCTGTGGGTTGAAAGCAGGTTGCAGCAGGTCAGCCACTTAAGAAGACCGCTGTGCTTATTGTCACGCTGTGGACTGTTGTGCTTGAGGTTCACCGGGGAATCAGCCTGTGTGGGGTCAGTGTGACCTGGCCTCCCTCCCTCAGGTGCTGTCTCTCCCCCAGACACCTCGCACTCTATTTATTACCTGCTTGGCTGGCAGGCGGAGCGGGCTTTTGATCACCTGCCTTTCTTAACCGGGATTTCATGTCAGGAAGAAAGTTGATGAGTGTTATTTTTCCCGATCCTCTCTGAATAACAATTACAACTGTGAGATGTGTTTGAAGCACCGTGAGCTGCGTTCCCACTTACCGAGGAAATGTTCTTGAAAAACTGTCCCATGTCATTATCCGTTATATTTTCTAGTACTCTCTTTGAGACTTTTGACTTTTGCCTGCTCCGTAAGTGTGCTTTCCTTCTTCTGTATTACACTGTGATGCTCTTCATGGAATTTCACATTTTCTTGTCTTTTGCTGTTTCTTCTTTGCTTTCTACTTTCTACTTCCTCCTTGCTTAATTATTCCTGTTTCATGCTTTCTTTTACTTCTGCCTTTCAGTTTCCCCAGACTTCAGTTGTATCTTTGTGCTAAGTACATCTTGGAGGCTTATGGTACTAATCGGGGCTTATGCTTGTTTTGCCTATTACATATAATAAGGATCAATACCTCGGCTTGATTCCACCTCAGACTTCCATGTGTTTAAAACAGGAATTAGGTTTGAGCTTCGTAACTCCAGCTAATGCCAGACATCATGTCCAGAGCCAAACTACTGCAGACAGCTTACCTGTTCAGAAACAGATGGGGATTTGGAGGACTGTAGCTGCTCTGCAACCGCTGTCAAATTTCCTGATACCCAGAGTTCAAAAGTCATGCCTTTTTGCAGTAAACCCAGTCAGGCATCCAGCCTGGAGCTGTGCAGAACTTCTCAGCCACATTTAATTATGCAGGTCTGTCTTTAAATTGTTTCTGCAGGTGCATTTCTATTTGTCATAGAAAGCCTTAATCATAAAAAGAGGTATTGGAATGTAAGCGTTGAAAAAATTTATGGTTAATTACCTCCCCAAACTACACTGTAATGAAAGCGATGTTAAATTTGATGCTGGGCACCAAAATCCTTATGTTAGTTACTAAATAGAAGCTATCCTCTACTGTCAGTTATTTGCAGCTCTAAATATTTGGTCTTATGCATCAGGGGTTTTTACTGATACCTTGCTTGTTGCAATACAGTTGTAGATATGTTCGGATAGCTGCAAACATTTGGTTTTCCCTCTGTAGGTGAGCGTGCAGAGAACCATACTGGCCTTCTGAAATCCTGATGAGATTGAGTGTCATGAATATTGCAGGATATAACAAATATTATTTTAGCTACTTATTGGCTAAATTTATAGCTTGCATCTTTGCTTTTTTTTTAATGGCAGCCTCTGGGAGAGAGGTAATCCTTCTAAGCATTGCTATATGCTGTCCTAAATTGAGGCTGTGGTTTGGTGACTGTGGTTTATGGAGGAATTGATGATACTGAGTACACAAAATTATGTGTAATATGCAGTATATTTTTCTGTGTTTTGAAGATCAAAGAAAGCATAAACATGAAAACAAATAGGATCTATTTACTTTATCCTGCTCTAAGATAAAAAGTGAAATTGAATTCATTTTAATTACTGATTTAATACCGGATAATTTGCATGGTATGAGTGGTTCTTCAGTTGTTTTTAAGTGAATGGAATGGGTCTGAAAGTGTTGCTTATGGTTCATAGTATTTATGTGTTTACCAGTAGCCATATTATAGTAGTAGTGAGAGGGTGAGTTTCTCTTGCCATTCTCCCAGTCTATGCTTTATATAAAGAGAACAGCCTTAAAAAAGCCCATACTTTGATATCAGTCTATCTGTATTCTTTCTTAGGGAGAACCTACCAGAAAATGAAAGCATTTAAAAATAATAATAATAATTAAGGCTTTTTTTTTATACTGCTAATTAATTTTCTTAGAAGTTCACTC